>JAUPMG010303236.1:0-16695 GCA_031762675.1 Pachysandra terminalis | reverse complement strand
TGAATGAACCTTGGGAAGAGAAAGAAATGCAAGATATAAAGGCCAATGAAGAAATGTGGGTAAGTTCAAAGTAATGGATTTGGAAATGATGAAAAGGTTATAATGAGAGGATGGTGGACCAAGGTGAATGAACATAGGTAATAGCGATGGTAAGGTGAAGGAATGAGGAAGAAGAGAGTGACATGTGTCATCCAAGTATGAACAAGTGGGCCCCAAAATACAAAATGACTATCTTACCCCTAACCCACAAAATTACATAATAAACCTCAATACATCACTCAAAATAAAAATAGATAAAAATTAGAAAATACACTTAAATTTTAACAACTACCCAGTTTACTTTTTTCTTTTATAAAATTTCCGATATATCCAACTAATAACTTGCCAAATTTTACTTCTCCGAGCTTCATGATGTTTGATCACTAGAAAACCTAGAAAAATAAATTAGCTATCTTAAGCTAATGCTTAGTAAAACCAATAACGCATTCATTCAGAACATTTCTCATGCAATATATGTGGTTATAAATAACATATCATGATTTCCACAATCTCAGTTATCAAAGTCGACATCATAACCAAACAATAATCTATGCCATGCAAGCAGTGGTAGAGTCAGACAAGCATACATCTCATTCAAACATACAATCACGCACATAAAGTTGAAGAGGTGTCTTACCCTTAAACGTTATATTTTAATCAACTCCCTTATGACCAGATCATAATCTCAATTATCAAAGTCGATATCATAACCAAATAATAATCAATGCCCTGCAAGCAATGGTAGAGTCATACAAGTACACATCTCATTCAAACATACAATCATGCACATAAAGCTGAAGAAGTGTCTTTTACCCTTAAACGTCATGTTTTAATAACTCTATTATGACCAGATAAGACACATTCAATTGTTTGGTGAGTTTGGATCCACATGATGATGATCAGTAACCTCAATTAACTCTCATATTACTAAATCCTCATAGTCATGCATACACATAACCAAGGAGTTCACTACCTATCACACCGCTCCTTTTTTTTGGATAACAATAGGTAGCTGGTAGCGCACAACGGGTCTCCGCTTGTCGGCCTCCTGTCATTCTCACTTTTCTTTCATAACCCACCTCCTTAGTAGGACTTCGCACATGTACAACATCTAACCTTAACTGAACACAGTATCCCACCTCCTTAGTAGGACTTCGCACATGTACAACATCTAACCTTAACTGAACACAGTATCGGTGGGAAAGAGGTTATTCAATGTTTGAGGAACACGTCAATTAAACAAACGATGGCCAATCCCCTATACGACTGACCAGAGGATCACCACATTATGGTGACTATTGCTTAGTCAAATTGTAAGTTTCAGACAATTGATTTTAGGTTCAATTATTAACATATTTGCCCGTTGTGAGTTACAGATGAACCTACCGCAATTCCCTTCATTTTCTAGAAGAGTATCTTGTGAGGTTTATCCACTCCAAGTCACTAGAACTCTCGACAATATCTTTTTAATGCAAGACACTTATTAATGGTCGTAATAAAATGCTTAGTTTTGATTATGCGATTTAATAACTTCTAAATGCAAGAGACTTATTAATGGTCATAATAAACACTTAGTTTGGACTCTGTAGTTTAATTATTTAATTATTTAGGACTCAATGAAATAATATTGTTAAATTAATGTATTCTTTGTTTTAGAATTTAATTTGTATTAAAAGTTGCAATCAAATCTAAAATCATGTTAAGCTGTCCTAAATTGAATAGATTAATTAGGATTTTGAGCAATGTATTTTATTCCACCTTACTAGTTCTTAATTATTTTTAGAGTTTTAGTTATTTTAATTTACATTTAGGAATTAAATTAAAATGAATTATTAAATTTTTGGGATCAAATTGCAATTTCCTAAACTTAAAAGATATTTAATTAGTAAATTAGTTTATGTGGATAAACATTGCAATTTCCAATGTTTATCCGCTAATTATCCATATAAAATTGATAAAAAATGACATAATTTTGATTGGCAAGGCATATGATTGGTTGGTCTTCGGTTAACCGAATCAGAGCTTTGGTTAACCGAACTTGAGTGCTTGATTAGCCGAAGCTAACCAACACCACCTCCAAATGTCCTGGATTTTGTATTCTAGCCATTTAACCTATCAATTCAACTCCAAATCACATCAAATTTTGTACAGAGGATTGCTTGGGTTCTAATGAAGTGAATTCAAGTGTTTAAATTGATTAAAGGTTTTCTTGGGTTCTAATGAAGTGAATTCAAGTGTTTAAATTATTTAAATTAGTCACTTACCAGTTCGAATCAATCAAATCGGTGCTAAATTGCATTCATTTTTGCACAGTTTCAATGTGCATTCATCAGACCTACCCCATTAGGAATTCAAAACCTCGTGAAAATTATGACAAATGGAGAATATGACAAGTTGTTAACCAACTTGGACCTCTGAAAAGCTCGAGTCCAGATGGTTTCCAGGAGATCTTTTTTGTTTTTCAGAACACTTTATGGAGGCCCAAGTTAAACTGAGCCATTCCTACATATATTATAGAAACAAATATATAAACTTGGTCCTTTGCTAAGAAAGGGATTCAGTTGGAACATTGTTAATGGAGAACACATATCCATTAGGAATCCATTAAGGATGAGAATTGGGTCTTACCACCAGTTCCTCTAGATATAAATGCACCAAAGGGTAGTGAATTAATTGACGTGGATACTAAAGATTGGAATATTGGTTTGCTTCAAAAGTGTTGGTGAAGGTTGTAAACGAACTGGATCATGTACTTTGATGTACACGAATCCGGATCTATAATGGAAAATCTTTATTGAACAGGATGTCGTCCCATGTCAGTTTGTACGATTATTAGAACTACACACTGTAGTATCCACACTCAAACGATTATATCTCAAATATGAAATCAGCAGCAAACCAAATCGAGAGAGAGAGAGAGAGAGTTGGAATTCACATATGAAGCTTAGGGAAGGGGAGGAGTTTTCTAATTTATAAAAGACTCAATTCAACTCCAACTTAGACTCTATCATCTAAACAATAGAGAGTCAAACATACTAGGTCTTTAGCCTGCTATGGACGTCCCATAGAGTGGGAATGCAGGTTGACCCGTGGGGACTAGGGTAACCTGTTTACCCGCTTGAGTGCAGATTGACCATTGTACGACCCGATTGTTTCAGATTCGACACGGCAAGACCCATATACACACACCCATCAGTGGTGTTATAACTAGGGCTGTAAGTAGGGCGGGTTGGACCGGATTCCAACCAGTTCGGGTTCAACCCGAAGTGAAATCAGCTGGCCTGAAAACAGCCCAACCCGAACTGAACCCATACAAAGTAATCCCGAACCCAGCCCAGAACTCTATTAATGCCTTTTTGGTAGAAAGGTTGTAATGACAAATTTTGAACTTGTTTCAATAATGGGCATCTTTTAAGATGTCCTTCGAGGTTTTCTTGCAATACAGAGCTAAAAAAATTCGAAATAAAGGAGAGAACAAGTTAAAATATAATATATATTTTTTTTCTTGAAAGAAGTAGAGAAGAAGAGATTCTTACTGAGAAGGGTCAAGTGGGCACGGAACTCTCTGTTCATCCGATCTAGGGTTATGGTTTCCACAAAACCTACACCGTTTAATCACAAATACATGAAGTAAGAGATCAGAAAAGGAAAAAACCACATCAGAGATAGATAGATAGATAGAGAAAGAGATTATTACATGGATTGATGAATACGGTTGTTTGCACAAAATCGATTCTTCTTCGGAAGCCAAAACTTGCACCGAGTCTCCATTTTCTCGTTCATTGTCTCTCGTCTTGTTTGGGATGTTGCAGAGGTGGTCGTTCATGTGGGGATTTGATGGAGAAGATAGGGTTTTCCTTCTTTTTCTTCTGAGAGAAGGGAGAAGAGAGAGTTTTCAAAGAGAATTGGGTGGCCAGATGTTGGGGTTTGGCCGAAGTTTAGACGCCGTCTTTGGATACACCGGAATATGGGTGGTCGACGCCGCCGCTGGAGAATAGCCGCCGGAGAGAGTTTACAGAGTTAGCGTTTAGGGTTTTCTTTGCTTTGCTTTCCAAACTCAGAGAAAATGGAGAGGAGGAAGATGAACAGTGTTTTCTCCTTTCTTCTAGATGTTAGGTTTTCTACTTTCTATTGGATATGAGCCGTTGGATTAAGAATCATCAACAACTCATATACAAAGTTATAATATTTATATATATAATTAAAATATTTAGTTATTATTAATAACTATTCGGTCTGAGCCGAGCTTTTTAGGGTTTATAAACCTAAGCCCGAACCCAGCCCGAACTAAAGTTCGGGCTCAGATTGGAGCCCGGACCGAACCCAAACCCAAATAAAAATCTGAGTTCGGGTTGTTATTAGGGTTGGGTCAGGCAGGCTTAGGGCAGGTTGGGCCAAACTTACAGCCCTATTACAATATGGGTGAGGTTGAAGTCCCGGATGGACTATGTTATATTTTATGGGTTGATGGATTAGCTATAAGAACCTAAATAATCCCTAAAAACTTTGACTTGAGATCATAACGTAAATAGTAATTTAGAAATTTGGTAATTTAATTTCACTAATAAACTGTGATTAATGTTCATAAAATCCTTAATCTTATAAAACATGTTAGAAAACCCTCAAGTCATTTAAAACTGACCAGGTCAACCAAATAGACTTAGGAAGTAGTATTGGTCAGATAACTAAACATAGCAGTTAAATAGGAAATAAAATCACTTAGCAAGATAATAATTGGTTTAGACGACTTAGAGGATTCATTTGAAACCCCTAAATATATTTGCAACATAATTAATTTATAGGGTGATTAAATTGTTAAAATAGAGCTAGAAACCTAGTTTTTCCCCTGTAGCTATTTTAAATTACAAGTTTGCCCTTAGAGCCTATAAATAGTAAACTTAGGTTCATAACCTCATTCTTTTCTCATCTCATTCCTGTGGAGCTCTTGGAAAAGAAGAAGGGGGAAACTTCAAGATCTTCATATGCAAGGAGGAGCAACCTTGGACGCGACCCAGTAACACTCCAAGTTGAGTATTCTGTCGATGCAAGTGTGTTTATTCGTATTTCAATGTTATGGTTATGGGGGAAGATCATGTTTGATTGTGTGCTTCCTTCCCTCATGAATTTGGTAGTTAGATTTCATGTTTTAGGGACCTAATCCCATGCTTTTGAGAGCCCATCCCTTATAGACAACTTATGTGAACTGATTTTCTTGATTTCAACTTTCTAGGGTTTTGGAATTTAGGGAAAGTCTATGAAACCGTGTGTAGACTGATCCCCTTGGCCTAGAAACCAATTTTGAAGCTCCCTTAGGTGATTAGCAACTTCTATGTGAAATTTCACCCAGGAATACCCAGGAAATACCCTGTCCCGAGCTTCGGCGAGACGAGGAGTCTGCTGAATCTTAGAGCAGATTCCAGTACACTGGAAGTATCGCCGAGACCCAGTTCAGTGCACCGAGAGGTGCGCCGTGGTTGACTTCGGTGCACCGAAGACCCCGTCGAGACAAATTATTGGATTTAACCAATGTCAATTTTGATCTAATGAGACCCATTCGGACTAGTTCCCGAGGTGCCGTTCCATTTGGCACACTTTTACCTTTCTCGGCGCGCCGAGAGTGTGTTAAGCAATTTGCCGAGAGCTTCCCCTGGTCCAATGTTGAATGTTAAGTTATGGACACCTGTAGAATGACCAACCACAGATGTTTAGCTTGTTTTTGGAGCTAGTAGACTTGACATGCAAATTATGATCCCCCCCCCCCAATTCGAAAGTTAGTTTTTGTAGAATTGGCCGAGCATTAGGAGATTTTGGGAAACTTGTGTAAGTGACCCCAAAGCCTTTCCTTGAGCTCACAACCCTCATTTTATACATGTTAGGGCATTGAAACTAGTGGTTGTGATGTGTTATCCTTCATTTTGGATAGAAATGTGAATATTGCCTTACTTCCTTGCCTAGTTGGTATGTGAACTGTCATTTATACCTCAAATGCATTATCTTGATGAATGATCTATGTTTAGAAGTTTAAATATGCCTAGTGTGTAGTACGGAGCATGTATGTACTCTATTTAGGTTATCTTGTGCTTATAATTGGTTTATGCTTCCTTTGTCTTCCTATCGGCTTTGATAATTATGGATAAATTAGATGTAGAGTTGGGTACTATAGTGTCTTATAGAGTAGGATCATGGGACTGTGCCCATGTGATTGTTTGTTGAATATATGTTTGTGAAGGATTGTGTGTTGCATTAATTAATGGACTTGAACACTATGAGTTGCATATGGACCTTCCTGCTATAATAGCTCAATCTAATACCCCATGTGATACCCTTGGGTTTATACTCACATGTGAGATGAATTGACTTATTTGACCATGTTGACCCATGAGTGGACTTTATTATTTAGCCCAAGCTGAGAGAGAGCCCTCGTGTTGGTATGCCTCGCAGACTTGTGGTAAGATGATTCCCAAGGATCGACACATTGGTGCAGCTTGGAAAAAGAGTGAATCATGATTAGACCCTTCTGTTGGATGTGAATATGCATGATTCCCTAAGTGCCTACTCACATTGGTGAAAACCTTGGATTATTACCCATGATAAAAAAAAAATAAGTGGGGGGATTGTGCCTTCTTGGTTGAAAACCCTTAAAATTATGTTGTATACATAGAATAATCCTATCCCTTAGCTGTGAATACGAGGATAAAGTCACATTGGTGGGACATCCTAAATAGTCGTATTGAGATCATATGGGAACTTACTATATTTCACATACCATACACCGCCCCCACTACATTTGGATTTCATATTCTTTGTTGATATCATTTTGAGTGTAGTGTATTACACATTAGATCTATTTACCATATAGAATTATGCATGTGGATACTATGATGTGGACATGTGATTTAATACCAAGTGCGGTTGGGAGAGAACAATGAAATGAGTGATCTCTGTTGTTTAATATTTTACCACTATATGCACAGATGTCATCCTTATCACATTATATTTATTATTTGCTCTTTTCTCATAATATTGGGATATGAGTAAGTACCTTGCATTGAAGGATTACTCATTATGGCTTTTCAACTTATGTTTGTTGATTTTATATTTTCAGGTCTTGGAGCTTGGTCACAAAGAGAGAGCCTGGGAATGGGTATAGATAACCTGGATTTAGTTATAGAGTTCATGTACTAGAATTGGACTTTCCTTTTATTAATCCATATTAGATTAGAATTTATATTTTTGTTACTTATATCTTACTAGAATTGTTAATTACTTCCGCCTATGTTTTGACCATTGCTATCCACTCCATAGCAATATGAGGTGAGAGTTGTGAATTAAGCTTGAAATCTCAGAATTGGGATTTTCTGGTTTGGTTCGTGACATTAGCTACCCCAATAGACCAAATTTCTTGTCTTGGTGGACAAATGCTTGTCTGGTTGGAAAAATGACTGAGTGAAATTCTATTATTAGATCGTGTCTTGATAATGCTCCACAGGGGAGAGTTCATAGGTGATTCCCCGGTTATGTTCCCGTGATCAAAAATAAAGCTTAGGCATTGTGCCCAATGGGTTGTAAGCCCCAGAAACTACAGTACATACATAGAATAATCTCTAGTTTATGGCCCTGTGCGGGGAAGAATGTTGACAATGACATCTTGAACAGACTAGGATTAGATCGGGTGTGGACATACACTTCCCGAATGCCAAACATCATGCATATTCTATTTTCATATTGATTGTGCATGTACATCACAAATGGTAATGTTATTATTGTTGCATTAGCATGCATTGCATGCATTAATAATTGAACCAACATATCATTGCATTGCATTTATACTTGTCATTTATGTTATCATATTATTATTGTTTTTTTTGTTAAGTATACAATGAGAATACCATGGATAGTGGATTTATCCCTATTCCATTCTTAAGTGGTACTTTGTTTTATTTACTTACAAGCTAAGTGTAGGTCTTGAAACCGTTCCACTCTCCGAGCGCATTCCAAAACTTGTGAGTAGATCTTGAAACCGTGAGATACTACTTTGGACCTGATCGCCGATCGCAATCCCTCCTCGAACTTCGCAACTTTGTCCTCCTCATCAGCGATCACATGAGGTGCAAATCGCGATAAGGTGGCAAACTGCCCCTTATACTGTGCCACTATGCATGATCCCTGCTCCAGCTTTAGGAATTTAGCTACTCTCTGTTGCTGACAACTGCTGGTGAAGTACGTCTCGAAAAAATGCCGTCGGAACTCCTTTCAGTCTGATACCTCTCCTTGTGTCCTCTCTACCATTTCCCACCAATGGTAGACCTCGCTCTTCATCATGAATATCGCCAAGATCAATTTTTGATAAGCTGGGAACCCCATTGCCTGAGAGATCTTCTCAACCTCTACCATCCAATCCTGAGCTCTCATAGGCTCCCCTTACTATCAAAAGAGGGTGGCAAAAACTTCTTGAAACGCTCAAGCCACTGGATACCCCCGCCATTCCTCTGAGTCATTTGGGCCTGCTTCATGTCTTGCTCTCTCTGTAGAGAAGCATCCATATCACCAAGAACCAGGTAGACTCCAGCTATCAGTGGATCTACATCCCACCAGACAAAATCTCTCATATGGTGTAGTTCCTTCTACCTCCAGCCATCTATAGTCCAACAAAGCCTCTAAGTAGGATTCATAAAGTATTCATACCACACGTAGCAATCAACAAACAAGTCATATTAGCACACAACACACAAGTTCATCCATGTGATTTTTAGTATTCACGTGCCTATGTTCTCTTCTCCCTAGGTTCACCCAATCGAGAGTTTTGATACGAATCTATCACGCCCTGAATCTCGTGACACGATAATCTATACCGCACACGGATTCTGAGGTGCGACCCTCGAATCCCACCCTTGGATTCGGCAACAAACCATCAACCAATATTCACATATAAATATCAGAGTATAATAAAACAACGCGGAAGAGTTAATAACATGAATAATCAACATCCTTACATCAACTGAATTAAAACAATACATCCATGGTCTCTTAAAATCTTTGACATCATACAGTTTCCAAATATTGCATGTGATCACCCTCGGGTCGGGTGGACCCTAGGTTTATCGGGTTATTTTGGAGTCGCCACCATCCATCGAATTTGGGTGTGGATGGTCACCCGGGTTTTTATTAATTTTTTATAAAATAGACCAAAATGTGAATTTTATGGTGTTCTAACCAGAAATTAAGGTAAGGGCGTTTATTTGAGAGATGGGAAGGTGTTAGGCACCCATCTACTCCGGGTTTAACCGGTTACCCAGTTCAAAGTTATTTGGCCAATTAATTAAAGTCAAAAAAAAAATTAAAGTTAATTAAAATCCTAAACTTAACAAATATTTTAAAACTAAGAAAACCTACCTAAAAAAATATCAGAAATCTACTCAATAAAAGGATTAATTTTATGCATGTTAATTATAAACTAACAAACCTATCTTACTTCATGACCTAACCAAACAATTCCCAAAACATCTATCCAACAAGAATTAGGCATGTATATGCAATCGAATGGAAATCAATTAAACACAAACCAATCAAATGGAAATTAGTTAAACACAAACCAATAACAAATCCAAATTTCATTTAAGTGTATACTAAATGTATCTGAACAGTGTATGCAAATATGAACCAAAATACAACATCCCAAACCATCTCTTCACTTAATAAACAGGGATTGAGTAAAGTAAATATGATATTGAATATACATGTAGCAGTAGAGGCAATTCTATTTGTTAGAAGCTCCTAATCAGACCAAGCTTGAGGGTTGCTGCAATTGATTCCAATTCAAAGGAACCCGCGAGGATTGATTCCTGGTGATTTTCCGGTTCGAGGTGGTTGATAGTTTTGAGTTGAGATTGGGTTTTGGGTTCAGTTGGGGCTATACGAAGAGATGAAGGGAGTGAGCTTGGGTTTTATGGTCGCTAAACAGAATAGAAGGGAAGAATGGGGGAGAAGATGAGGTGGAAGAAGAAGAAGAAGAAGACAAAAGAAGGAAGACAAGAGAAAGAAGACAGAAAAGAAAGAAGACAAGAAGAAGAAGATATAAGAGAGAGAGAGAGAGAGAGAAGACGGTTGCTACTGCTGTAATAGCAGCAGCAACAAGAAGAGAACGAGGAGACGGGAAAGAACATGGGGTGGTGAGTGGCTGGTCTGGGTTGTTCGGTGGTCGGAAGAGAGAGGGAGTGAACGGTTGCCGCGTGGATCGCCAGTTAGGATTTGCAGACGGACGAGCGGGAATAGGGTCGTGCTAGAGCTTATTGGAGAAAGGAGGAGGAGCGGAATAACCGCCCGGAAATAGGGGAGCAGCAGACGAATGCCGGAAGAGAGGGTGCGGTGGGTGCGCGGTCAAAGTGGTTGGTGTGTGCGAAAATAACAGACTGCATGCGACCAGCGGGCGGCGTCGCCGGAAGAGAGATAGGATCGAGGAAGTAGATAGACAGAAAAGAGAATACTGAAATCAAGTGAGAGGGAGAGCTTCTTTGTCCTCCTTCATGGTCTGTCTCTTGCTTTCTTAAATAGAAGAGGAGGGAAAGAAAAATAGAGAAAATAGAAAGACTTCAAAAAGGAAAGAGAAAGGAAAGAGAATAAAAAGAAAGATGGGGAAAGAGAATAGAAAGAGAGATGGAAAAAGGAAAGGGGAGAGAATAGAAAGAGAATGGGAAAAAGGAAAGAGAGAACGGGAGGAGGGAGAGAACTCCAAATTTTTTTTTTTTGTTATTTATTTATTTATTTTATTTTTTATTTTCTTCTTTTGGGTTTGTGATTTGCCATGTGGCAACTTCGAAAAATTTTCATTTCCTATTTCTTGGAATTTGACATATAACAAATCTTTCTCAAATATTCTCCCCACTATTCTATTTCAATTCTCCCCTAAAATATTTTTTATTATTTTTTCTTCCCATTATATTTTTCCGTCCTTTTTTGATAATTTGGAAATACCAAAAATAGCCCTTTAACTCTCGAACTCGAATTTTCACAAAATTACAATCGTTTCAAGGTTTTGACACAGAAATCAAATCTGAAACTGAAATCTTGTTTTAACCTTCAGAAATTGTCAATTTTGACTAAAAACTATTGGGGGTAAAATGGTCATTTTACTCTGCAATCCCGAACCTAGCCAATATTATACCCATCGAAAAGCATTTTCTGTCTAGATTTTGAATTTGAGGTCCAAATTAGACTTGGAGTAAAATATAAAACATGTGACACTTCCAAAGGTATTTTTGTCATTTTTAGGAATTTTTGAGATTTTTATGGATTTCTGAGATTTCTAAGGAATCAGAGATTAGATTCAGATGATGATTTGGAGTTGCTGATTGTCAAGTCAAGCTTTCAAGGAGCTGCAAAAACAGGAAAAATTGCACTTTGGTGCAAATTGGTGTCTACACTGCATAAGGATGAAAACGAATTCTCCAAAAGAAGTCCACTTCCCGTGTCCATCATCACAGCTCCACATTTTCACTGGTGACCTGGAATTTTGTCGCACGAAGGCGTGAGCTATCGAGGCTCAACAAGTAACCAAAAGTTTATACCTCACACCATTAACCATCATCATACACATGTTAACTATAATATGCTCTCAAATGTAAAGAGTTCATAATCAAACACATAAGTCTAGTAAAGTAAACGAATTGCTGGAAATGCCTATGTAATGACGATGTGGTCAAACAAATGAGTCTAACATGATCATGAAAGGGCAAGAATTTATAAATGCTTCCTAAACTCTACAATGAATGTGCTTTGTATTGTCTCATGTTAAGTCTTGCCACAACCAGTAGCCACATCTCCATCAAGATTTCTGGGAATTCATTAACCCAAAGAATGTACGGCACACACCCTCTTCATTTCGGGGAATACAATCCCTGGTATGAATATACCCTACCATTTTCTAGGAATACAACTCAAGGTGCAAGACAGACCCTATAGTCTTTTTGGGAATTTCAACCCATGGTAGACACGGACCCTCTAATGGAAACCCAACACACTCTTTCTCCATAGGCTCCCTTAACACTCAACACCACAAAACCATGCATGAAATGCATAGTCTTACCAGATCACCCTTCATTGGGATCCAAAACACCAGTTGGTCTCACATGACCATTCACCACACGCATATGCATCTCTTGTGCATTTCATACCAAAACTATTAGTTCCATCACATACACATAGTACTCAATACCCATCATATAATCCCATCACAACCATAGCAGAATGAACCACAAATCTCCACATGGTATCTAACGTAGGTATACAATCCAACTCATATACAAAAACCATACTAAAACACATGTTAATCAATAACAAACATCATATCTTGCCTATCTAGCATGTTATCAAACTATCTGGAAAGTTTGAAAATTATTGGAACCCAACTGAAATTTTCAATATTCCAAACCCTATACCAAAGGTGTGCCCCAGGGTTTTGGAAAACCCTTTGGTATACCGAGGAGTTTCGGTACACCAACCCGTGGGACAATTCATAGAACACAGAAGCTTCGGCAGATGTCTTGGTATGCTGATGTAGGTTCTGCAGACTGACCAGAACCCACACAAAACTCAGAGAACTTCGGTAGGGTGTTCGGTATGCCGAGGAGCATGCCAAACTCTGCCCAAAACAATGTCGACAGACTCTTTGGTATGCCGAGGAGCATGCCGAAGGTCGCAAAACCCATAATATATGACTTCGCACAAGCCCACTATTTCTACACATCATTCATTTGTGAAACAAACTAGAATTCCGTTCGAAAACTAACCACATGAATCAACAATACAAATCATATTCATAGGCCAATATGTAATGACCTAAACTCACTAAAAGGATTGTCTCTCTCGAATTTTTTCTTTTAATTTAAAGCTTAGATTCATGAACTTATAGGGTTTGCTTATTTAATTAAACTTGGTGTTGTTATTGTAACTTGACTTAGAGGATTAGGGGTCTAAGAGTGATTAATGAGTTGTCCGTTGAATTGGTCATTCAACGTAGTTAGGGAGACAACTCCCTATAACCCAACCCATTTTCATTCGTTTGATTCACACTTCCACATCCTGATGTTTTTTACTGAGAGTAAGAGAAGAGAAACTGAGAAGAAAAACAGAGAAAGTGAGAAAGAGAGAGAGAGAGCCTAAACTTAGTCGTTTTTGCAGAAGGAAGGAGAAGAAGAAACTAAGGAAGAGAAGAAAGGAGTTGCACATTACCTGCTACTTCCCTATCAATTTTTACCTAGAAATCAAGGTAAGTTACTTATCCTGTCGATTCCATTATATGCCATGATTAGCACTGAAATTCTGAGAAATAATATATGTATGCCATGAGTATTCGAAATTCAATGCCTTGGGTATAAATTGTTGTTGTTCCAGTAAATAAATGTGTGGGTTTTCATCCTAAGATGTTAGGAATGATGCATCTAAGAGTCGACTTGAAATGTTGTGGAAAATGACCAAAGGAAATTACGAACAGACTTATCTGCGAGCATCGGTGGATACGTCGGTACACCGACAGGTCTACTGATGGATCGCGAGTACTTATAGTTGAGTTCGTCGGTGGGCGTCGGTACACCGACCACGCCACCGACAGGGAATATCTGTGACCCTTTGGTAGGTAGGTATCGGTACACCGACTGGCCTACCGATGGTGAAATATGATTAGTTATGTATGAGTTGATCGGTAGGTATCGGTACACCGACTGGCCTACCGATGGTAATGTGACTGAACTATGTGTTGATTGGTAGGTGTCGGTACACCGACTGGCCTACCGATGGATATGTGTTTGAGTTCATCAGTGGGAGTCGGTACACCGACAAAGCCACTGATGGAGACTACTATACCCCCTCGGTAGGTGTCGGTACACTGACAGGCCTACCGATGGATGTAGACAAGAGTTTATCGGTACCCATCGGTACACCGATGAGGGTACCGACGGATTGAAGTTTTGAGACATTAGGAGGGTTTGGAAGATCAGTTTAGTCTGGGCCATCACGAGGTGATTATTACGGTTGTCAACGAGCCTAGCAAGCTCGGCTCGGGCTTGGGCTCGGCTCGTTTGAGCCGAGCTTGAACTCTAAAATTAGGCTCGCAAGCCGAGCCTGAGCCTGAAAAAAAGCACATTACTTTAACGAGCTTGAGCCGAGCTTAGGTAGGCTTGGATCGGTTTGTATATGTGATTATACATTCATATTCTTATATCTTATGTTAAGTATTAATATTAAACACACATGTTAACATATTATATTACATATAATAACAGTTATCAACTATAATGTTAATACATTTGTATTAATCTATGTTTTTTTACGACGTTGATTTTTTATAAGCCGAACTTTTTGCAAGCAAAGCTTTTACGAGCCTGAGCCGAGCTGGGCAAAGCTCAGCTCAGCTCAGAGCCTAAAAACTTTTAACGAGCTTGAGTCGAGCCTAAGCTTTGCTAGAGATTTACGAGCTTGAGCTAAGCTGGGCAAAGCTCGGCTCAGCCCGGCTCGTTTACAGCCCTAGTGATTATAGGGATCAAGGAAGGTCTTGGGCAGGTGTTCTATTATTGTGTTAAGCCTTGATGCCCTTCACTTGAGCTGACTTACTGAGCACACACCTTTATTGATCTTTAGTCTAGATTATAAATGATGGGCTCTAAAGGATTATCTAAGTGTATGGGCGCTTAGGTAGTTTCTGAGAGGTCTCATCATTTATAGATTCTAAGTGTTGGTTGTATAGATCTGAAACTAAGTTGGAATGTTATGACGTGAATGATGGAATCCAATGGATTATCCGCGTGTATGGGTGCGTGGATCGCTTCCAAGGGAGACTATCATTTGGGTCTTACGAGTTAATAATGCATTTATATTGTGTTAATGTAAAGTGTTAGGTGTGCCCGGAAGGTGGAAAAGACATGGTTGACTAGTCCCGTAGGTTGCAAGTCCTACAGAATAGGTTATGGGGTCATAGATGATTCCATAAGGTCGGCTAGACCTTGAGTATCGTACACTCATGAAATCAGTACATGGTGGTCTTCGTGTCATGGGTTAGCGCCCAGAACGGAGAGGGGACTGCCAATTGTTCCTGATGACTTCGGTCCCAAAACCTTGTGTCTTATGGAAGCTGCAATGAGGGATAATTAGCATGAAACAGTAACACTAGACATTTTCATGACATATCATTGTATTCATTATTTGAGCACTCTTAGAGCATCTGTTTAACATACTCTCATCATAAACATGATGCACTAAAAATTATCATGTATCTGCCTTAAATCGATTATGATGTATTATGTTGAGTTGATGGGATCGTGCTTGCTGGGTATTCAAAGCTCACGTAACTTTCATGTTTCAGGTTGATCTAACAGTATGAAGGTCGAGGACCTTTTTATTGGAATGAACCATTTATCAGCTTTTGTCTATTCTATTTTTGTACGAACCATGTTTAAGTGAGATGTAGTAGGGGTCTTCTGAAGCCATTTATTAATTTAATTTGAGTTGTTATACTTTGCTTCCGCTACTCTGTGCAATGAATAAATCAGTTTATTTCATCCTTATCTGGTTATGATGTGTCAATCCGCGGTCTAGAAATGGATCCCGAAGGTTGCACCTCAAGATCCGTGCCATCCCGCAAAGGGATCCGGGTTATGGGATCTGGGGCATGACAGATTGGTATCAGAGCTTAGGTTTGTAAACAGAGATAGAATATAAGAATACTAGAGAACATATGTAACACTTAGAAATCTGAAGTTACAAGGAAGAACTTAAAAATCTAACTTAGGTTGTGTGTTGATTGATTTGAGTGCAACAATATGAATGTGTATGCTTGAAACATTAGGATACGAACAATAGGATTAGCAACTTAATACCTTTCTATGAATTGTAGATGGCTGGGAGGATGGGAAAACCAGCTACAAAGGGAGCATCATCCTCTGCGACTCAGAACCGTGAGGAACCCCAGACTTCAGATGTCTACCAGATACTGGGAGACATGGTGGCAATGCAGCGGGACCAGATCCAACGGGATGAGACCCAGAGGATAGAGCAGGAGCAGAGAGATCAGGCTCGTAGGACTGAGCCGAGACCGGTAGTCATGGCGCCGACTAACTGGCTGGAGAAGTTTAAGAAACTAACGCCACCATCGTACGAGGGGCTAGGTGAGCCGAATCTAGCGCAGGACTGGCTGCTAGAGGTAGAGTGGATCTTTCGCACGATGGAGTGTCCTGATGGGAAGCGATTGTTTCTTGCCACCTTCATGCTCAAGGGTGAAGCTCTTCACTGGTGGTAGATGGTGGAGAGAAATATGGTCATGGCTTTGACCTGAGCTGAGTTTAGAGAGCAGGTTTTGGAGACCTACTTGCCGAGTAGCTACTGTCAGCATGTGGCCATAGATTTCATGCATCTGGAGCAGGGGAATCACTCGATGGCACAATATGAGGTGAGATTTGCCATGATGTCTCGTTGTGCGCCTCATATCGTGGCGAACGAACGGCTAAAGCTGCTAAGTTCGAGGAGGGCCTGCGAATAGCAATTCTTGCCAAGGTGGTGCCCCAGATGTTCAGAACTTATGCTGAGGTACTGAAGTGTGCACGTCACGTCGAGATGGACATGGACCGGGCTGCCGAGCAGAGAGACCAGCCGACGCAGAATAAGGGTGGA
>JAUPMG010303214.1:0-16697 GCA_031762675.1 Pachysandra terminalis | reverse complement strand
GACAATTGCTTGATCTTGAGTTGGATGTACGGATCTATGGAGCCGCATATTTTTAATATGTTCATGTATCATGAGACTGTTGACAACCTTTGGGCAGCCTTGACTGCGATGTATGCCCATTAACAGAATGAGACTCACTATTTTGAGTTGTATCAGGAGGTGGCTCGTGTCACTCAGGAGAGCCTTGGTTTGACTGTTTCTCAGTTTTTTCGGTATCTTCAGACTCGATGGGATGAGATGGCTCAGTACGATTCGGTCAATGACTATGGGACGATGGCGTCTGTGGCATTCAAGAAGTTGGACCGCCTCCACACTTACGCTTTTCTTATGGGGCTTAAGCCCGAGTTTGAGCATCTCCGCACTCAGATGCTGAATTCGACTCCGGTGCAATCATTGATGGATGTTTTTGCTATGCTTGACCAGGAGGAGCGTAGGCGCCTCTTTTCTGCTCCTACAACCCTACCTACTTCTGGAGGAGTTTATGATCAGATGGCTTTTGCTGCCTCTGCTAGTTCGTCAAGTGTTCGGCCTTCTATGGGAAAGAAGGTCTGTCATCATTGTGGTAGCACTAGGAACATAAAGAAGACATGTTGGAAGCTTTACCCTGAGTTGAGAACATAGTTTCGAAAGAAGGCAGGCCCCCCTCCTAGAGCTGCAACATTTTCCAAGACTTGAGAACCTCCTACTTCGCTTTCTACTCAGGTGGCGAAACTTCAGGCTCAGATGGCCTCGATGATATCACCGAGATCCATTCTGGCTCTAGCGCCTCCCATACCCTTGCCTGCCTCAACTACTACTCTATCATCAGGTATCCCCAATGCTTTTCATGTTCGCCTGGGTCTCCTTCACGGGTTCTAGACTTCGGTGCGAATGATCATGTGATGGGTGAGTTGTCAGTTTTTTCCTCACCTTTGACTCCTGCTCATACATCTGTTCGTTTAGCTGATGGCTCCATTACTACTATTAGTAAGGGGGAGATCAGACTCTCGCCTTATATTACTCTCTCCCCTGTTTTTCATGTCCTTGAATTTGCTTTTAATCTCTTATTTGTTATTCGTCCTACCAAATCCTTTGATTGTGCTGTCATTTGCTAATCTGATTGTTGTATCCTAGAGGACCGAACTTCGAAGAGGATTTTTGGCAGGGGATATGAGTGCGATGGGCTATACTACATCGGGGACCCACCACCTTCCCAACCTCCTGATCATGCTTTGCAAGCACCTACCACGACTTTGTTTGATTTCCCTGTTTCTGTTTCTGCTAGAGATCTTCATTTGTGGCATGCCCATTTAGGCCATGTCAATTTTTAGTACTTGTGTTTGATATTTCCTATTTTTTCTGTTGCTTGCAAACAATTTCAATTTAAATTTCATGTGTGTGAACTTTCAGAACATTTTCGAAAGCCTTATATTTCTCGTATCCATCGTGCTCTTGCAATGTTTGATTTAATTCATTATGATGTCTAGGGGCCGTCCCCAGTCACTGCTAGGTTTGGCCACAGGTATTATATCATCTTTATTGATGAATTTTCTAGGTGCACTTGGGTTTATTTACTTGATAAAAAATCTGATGTGTTTGATATCCTTTGCCAGTTCCTTACAATGATTAAAACTCAATTTTCTAGTATAGTTTGGGGCCTTTGGACTAATAATGGGGGGAATACTTTACAAATGATTTAGTGGCTCATTTGTACAAACTTGGGATTCTCCAACAACTCACTTGCCCTTATACCCCTGAGCAAAATGGGGTTGATGAACACAAAAATCGTCACCTTATGGAAGTTACCCGTTGTCTTCTTCGGGGGATGTCTGTCCCAAAGTCTTTTTGGTATATGGCTATCCTTACAGCCACCTAGTTAATCAATCAGGATCCTATAAAAATCTTTGGAGTATCTGATCCTTTTAGCATTCTTCAGCCCGATAAACCCTTGTTTCCTATTCCCCCTAGGGTTTTTGGGTGTGTCTGTTTTGTTCAGGATAGGCGTCCTTCTCGAACAAAGCTTGACGATAAATCGGTTCGGTGTGCTTTTATGGGTTATGCCTCTCAATCTAAGGGGTATCGTCGTTTTGATCCTTCCTTTGGGCGTATCATGAACTCTCTAGATGTAACCTTTTGGGAAAAAATTCATTTTTTTACCAGTTCTGATGACACATGCAACCTATACCCTTTACCTGATGAACCTGTCCCTTGTCCTATTCCTATTTTTGATACTCCTACTGGTGCTAGTGATGTTCCTCCAGCTACTTTACCCCCTATTGCTAGTTCTCCCGTTCTCCAGTATAGTCGTCGCCCTTGGTCTCCCATGCTTGGTTTCTCTTCGAATGAGGCTACTCTCTCTCCTCCTCCTCCCTTATCTCCTCGACGGTGCCCTCTCCGGGACCATCGTCCTCATGCTTGTCATAATTTATCATGTAGCACTAACCATCCTATTGAACGTCATATTTCGTATAGTTCTTTGTCTGATTCTTTTCAGAGTTTTCTTGGGGAGGTTGATTCAACTTCCGCTTCGAGGTCTATCGGGGAGGCTCTTTTAAGTCCAGAATGGACTTCCGCTATGCAGGAGGAAATGGGGGCCATGTAGACCAATCATACTTGGGATTTAGTCCCTCTTCTTCGGGGGGAGAAAACAGTGGGGTGCAAATGGGTGTTTAATGTTAAACATAATGCGAATGGGACTGTCAATCGTTATAAAGCCCGACTGGTTGCTAAGGGTTTTACTCAGGTGCCTGGCAAGGAATTTGCTGCTACCTTTGCTCCTGTTGCTAAACTCCCCACAGTTCGGCTATTGATCTCTCTTGCTACTTCTCATTCTTGGTCCTTGCATCAGATGGATGTTAAGAATGCTTTCTTAAAAGGGGATTTGGATGAGACTATTTATATGGATCCTCCTCCTGGTTTTCGAGCTGAGGGGGAGTATGTTGGCATGGTTTGTCGGTTGAAGAAATCGTTGTATGGTTTGAAACAATCCCCCAGATCTTGGTTTGCTTGATTTAGTGATGTAATTCTCAATCTGGGTTTTTTGAGATGCCAAAATGATCATACCTATTTTTTTCCAGCACAATTCTGTAGGACAGTATGTGATATTATTTGTTTATGTTAATGATATTATCTTAACTGGAGATGATGACCTGGGAATTGCCCAAGTTAAGAGGGATCTTAGCTCTGTCTTTGACATCAAAGATTTGTGGGGTTTGAAGTATTTTCTGGGTATAAAGGTTGCACGATCTAAGCATGGAATTTTCCTCTCTCAACGAAAGTATGCCTTAGATCTATTGAGTGGTACTGGGATGACAGGATGTAGACCCGCATATGCTCTTATGGATCCAAATATCAAGTTATCAGCTGAGTCTGGTGATCTTTTGCCTGATCTGTGTGCTTATCAGCGATTGGTGGGAGACTTATCTACCTAACCAATACTCGGCCAGATTTAGCATTTGTTGTTAGCTTGGTGAGTCAATTTATGCATGCTCCCTAGACCGCTCATATGGATGCAGTCTACCACATTTTGAGACACCTTAAGTCTTTTCCGGGTCTTGGTCTGTTTTATGACTCGAACATTTCTTGTGATATCTCATGTTTCACTGATGCAGACTATGCTGGGTCCAAAATCAATAGGAGATCTACCTCTGGGATTTGTTCCTTTTAGGGAAACCATCTTCTTCTTAGAAAAGTAAGAAGCAGTCAGTGGTTTATCGATCCTCTGCAGAGGCTGAGTACTGGGCTATGGCCCAAGGCACTTGTGTGATCATACGGCTGCGCTATAATCTCGGGGAACTAGGTTTTCCTGCTCGGTTACCTTCGACACTATATTGTGATACAAGTCTGCGATTATGCTAGCTTCTGATTCTGTTCTGCATGAGAGGACTAAACATATTGAGATTGATATTCACTTCATTCAGGAGAAAGTTAGATCCGATGTTATATTTCCCAAGTTTGTGCCATCATCTGAATAGATTGCAGATGTTCTCACAAAACCTGTGGTACCTCCTCTCCTTAGGACTTCACTTCACAAGCTGGGCATGATTTGCTCCAGCTTGAGGGGGAGTGTTAGTTAGAATGGGTTATTCATTAATTTACAAGATTAAGAAAAGGTATTATAGTAATAGTTTGTTTTATCCTTTGGGTATAAAACCCCACCTTATGTAAGCCAATATTATTGAATATAATTTTCTTCTCTTTTCTCTTATTGAAAGTTATTCACAACTATTCTGAATCTACTAATGAAAGAATATGGATTATCTGGAACCCTCAACTGGTGGAAGTGATCACTCAAACTAAACCTGATCAGTTGATATCGTGTGAGGTTATGTTGAAACAGTTAAATGAAAGTTGCACTATATCTTTTGTGTATGGAAGGAATGAAGTAGAGGCTAGAAGATATCTCTGGAGGAAGCTTAGTAATGTAAGTTGTTCTAATCCTTGGACGGTGTGGGGGGATTTTAATGTTGTTGGATCCCAAAGGGAGAAAAAAGGTGGAAGACCCATTGATAATGGAGTTATAAAAGACTTAAATGACTGTATGGATGATCTAAGCCTCATGGATCTGAAATATAAAGGATGTTTGTTCACTTGGTGGTTTAAAAGTGAGGGAGATGGGTGCATCATTCCCAAACTGGATAGAGTTCTTGTTAATCCTAGTTGGCTATCAAAGTTCAATGCCTCGGAAGCTAATTTCCAAGACCCAGGAGTCTCGTATCATTCCCCTGTTGTAGTGAGCCTATTTGAGGATGGGGTAAAGACGAACACTCCTTTTAAATTATATAGTTTATGGGTGGAACAACAAGGTTTTCTTGATGAGGTTAGCAAAGGGTGGAGTGATGAAGTGCAATGAAATGCTATGTGTCAGTTAGTATCTAAATTGAAAAGAGTTAAAAACAATCTTAAGGTTTGGAGTAAGAACCTTTTTTTTTTCTGATATGGATAAGCAGATTAGCTCTACTAGAAACATACTTCAGAAGGTTTATAAGGAATTGCAGAAGGATCCAAAGAATAGCTTAATTGGAAATCAAGCAAAGTTATTGAATCAGAAATTAAAAGATTTGCTTCATATGCTTGAGTTTTAGACAAGGCAAAAGTCAAGGATTAGTTGGCTTCAGCTTGGTGATAACAACACAATTTTGTTTTTCACAGATCTCTTATGATCCATAGATCTCAAAACAAAATTCTCAGAATCTGTAATGAGGAGGGTCAAGAGATGATAAATCAGGAATCTATAAAGAAGTGTTTTATTGATCATTACTAGGTCCTTCTTGGTTCATAAAATGGTGAAAAGGATCAGTTAAACCAAGAGGATTTTGGGTTCCAAAATCTTTCTAATCAAAAATAGGAGATTACCTCAAAATCAATGGATAAGCAAGAAATTAAGGATTGTTTGTGGAGTTTGAAGGATGATAAGGCTCCTGGGGCTGATGGTTTCACTCCACTTTTCTTTAAAAAAGCCTAGAGTACTATTGGAGGTGAGTTCCTTGTAGCTATTGATGATTTTCAAAAAAAGGCATAATTCTAAGACAAATAAACCATACTTTGATCACTCTAGTTCCCAAATGTTCCAATCCATCATCTCCTAGCTTGAGATTTCAGACCCATTTATTGTTGTAATACTATACAAGTGTATTTCTAAAATCCTTTCAAATAGACTTAAAAGTATTCTTGATTGTTTGGTAGGGCCTTACCAATCTGCCTTCATACCTGGAAGGGGAAGCTCTGATAACATTCTACTAGACCATGAGTTGTTACATGACTATCATGGTAATAAGGGTAAACCTCGATGTGCAATGAAGATTGATATTAGCAAAGCCAATGACTTTGTGAAGTGGGAAGTTATTCCTGCCATCCTTAAAGACATGAACTTCCCTCCCCAATTCATTACATGGATTGATGCTTGTGTAACCTCAACTTCCTATTCTGTCGTTATCAATGGAGGATTGAATGGTTTTATCAATGGTGAAAAGGGGCTTTGGAACGGAGATTCATATCCCCTTACCTTTTTGTGCTCATTATGGAGATCCTTGATCATATCATTCAAAAAAATACGTCTCAAGATTTCAGATTCCATCCCAAATGTTGCCATCAAAAGCTTACAAGTATCTGTTTTGCTGATGACCTGCTACTCCTTGTTGCTCCTGTTAAATCTTCTCCTAGCTTCTTGCTCAACTATATGAGTAGTTTTAACTTTTAAAAGGATAACAAGGCTTCAATTAGTCTTGAAAAGAGTTTTACATTCCTTGCAGGTGTCATAAAAGAAGGCACGAGGATATGGCTTTATCTTTAGGCATTAAGTTGGGATCCATGCCTGTAAAATATCTTGGGTTGCCTCTCCTAACTACTCGGTTGAAAATAAAAGACCATGAAGCCCTTTTTCATGAGGTTCGGATGAAGCTTAGTGGTTATAAAGGAAGCTTCCTCTCTTATGCTGGTAGAGTTCAGCTTATCAAGGTTATTATATTCCTTATTCAGGTCTACTGGTTGACTTTGTTCATAATACCAAAGAAAAGTTTAAGAATGATCAATACAATATGTAGTAGACTCCTGTGGACTGTAAATGACAAGGATAGTAAAATCCAAAATATTAGTTGGGATAGAGTGAGCTGTCCTATTGAAGAACGTGGTTTGGGCATTATTGATACTTTGGTTTGGAACATAGTTCCTACTATGAAGCATATTTTGAATCGGTTCACTGAAAAAGCTTCACTATGGGTTACTTGGATACATATAGGCTGAAAGGTAAGAGTTTCTGGGCTTTCAAAACTCCTTATCTCTGTACATGGGTTTGGAGGAAGATTCTTGCAATTAGAAGCAAATCATATGGTATGATCAAAATGCAAATTGCTGATGGTAAACAAATATCAGTTTGGTGGGACTATTGGCACCCAAACAGTCCTTTTATTGAAAAGGTTAACTATAGAATTATTCACCAGCAGGGATTCACACTGCATATGAATGTGGATAAGCTCAAACAAAATGACTCGTGACTATCCCCAAATATCAATAATACATAAAATCACCCATTATGGTGTTGTTAAAGCAGTGTACCTATTAAACCCAGTCTTCAGACAGATACAGTAATAGGGTTACCAAATCCAAATGGAAAATTCAGTATCAAAAGCACTTGGGATGTTATCAGAGAGCCAAAATCAAAGGTTGATTGGTACATCCTTGTTTGGCTCTCTGGAAATGTGCCTAGACATGCGTTCATAACATGGGTTGCTATAAACCAACATCTTCTGACCCAGGACAGATTGGTTTAAAGGGATATAATTCTTAGTTCTATTTGTTCTTTATGCCAGATGAATGCTGAAGACCATAAACACTTATTCCTTGGATGAAATTTTTTAAACTAGGTTTGGAGTTCTATGAAGGCTTAATGTCTCCTTATTAGATCTTCTTTAATCTGGCCACAAGAGATTTCTTGGTGTGCAAAAAACTTTATGGTAATCATTTCCTTGATAAAATTAAGAGGTTAGTATTTTTTACTACTACCTATCACATTTGGGGGTGAAAGAAACGCTCGACTCTTTAAAGGATCCTACTATTCGACTGAAGAAGTTGATTCTATGATTAAAGAGGATGTTAAAGCAGCTATTAATCCAAGGGAAGTCAGGATTTTGGATCTGAGTTACGAAAATACAGATAGTGGGTTTCTTGATCAGTGGGAACTGGGAATTATAAATGAGATGCCTCTTGGATGGTTTTTGTTGTGTATTTGTGGAGAATATCTTCATGGCCTGATACTATTCTGCATGCTCTGTTTTTGGTCTGTTTGATTCCTTTGCTAGGCTTCAAAGGGACTCAAGTTATTTCCTCAGAGGATTGTTGATCTATTGAAGAGATTTACAGTGGAAGGATTATCTGGTCCTTATTCTTAAGTCTTGACATATCCTATTGTGACTGTTTTGGCTGGGTGTTCCAGTTATTCAAAGGGCCTCTTGTTTTTTTCTTAGAGATTGTTGTGCTGTTGATGAGGATGCAAAATTAATATAAGCTGATTATGCCAGTTTATACAAAATTTAAGTTAGAAGGTCTTGGGTTTAGAGTTAAATAGCTGAAGGGATTTGGCTAACGTTTTCAAATGTCAGTGTAAGGTTTTGTGGAACTCTTGGTAGAATAAGATTCATATTCTATAGTTCTGTTGTTGGTACGAATTTATGCAAATGAACACAACATGAGCACACAAATAATGAAATAACACTCACCGTCAAAAATGCAATGCAATGTGATGTTATGATGCAAATGCTTATGATGAGATGAAATGATGAAATTAATGCAGAAGGGGTGTTAGGCCAAGCCTAACCATATAATCAATCCTACATATCCTCTAGGAAACCTTATTCCAGGAATGTGATCAAATCTACCACATCAGATCCTCCTATCTAAAGAGTATTGAAATTTCAATATCCTTTTCTTTTAGAAGAGGCTAACCTAAGGTAGAAAATGTCACCATCTTTCTTTCAAGGATAGTACCCAAGGTAGAAATTCACCATCTTACCATTTCTTTTAGGGGATAATACCCAAGGTAGAAAATGCCACCATCTTTCTTTTAGGGAATAATATCCAACATAAAAATTCATCATCTATCCATTTCCTTTTAGGAGATAATACCCAAGGTAGAAATCCACCGTCCACACTTTCACATAGTGAACTCATCTAGAGTCACTCATAAACATTCATTACCAATGAATGCATCTAGCATCACTCACAAACACATCTCAATTCACAGGGCTCATATAAGACCCACATACCAGACACCAACAATTTCTCATGCTTTGGTTATCATTCACCTTGACATCATACCATACAACCTATCCCATGTTATAACTCTCTAGAAACCTCATCATACATCATAACACACCATATATGGTCACAATACACAGTAAACTGGGGGTAATTAGTACTTTTTGTTGCACAAAACTTCACACACATAATTCCCACAAACCAACACCACACACAACATTCAATCACCAAAATACAGCTGTCCACAAAATATGGAAGCAATTGGGGCTCGACAACGGCTCCTGCCGAGCTGCTCGGCTGATGCTCTCGATTCCTGCCTTGGCTCGGCAGAAGGGCTAGAACTTTTTTTTTGGGGGGGGGGGGCGGGGGGGTCGGCGGTTAGGCTCTGTCGGACCAAGGGTCCTGCCGAGGGTCATTTTCAGCCCAGAAAAACACAGAAAATCTAGGGCTTCGTGCCAAACTTCTCACAAACCCAAAAACATACTCTTCTCATAAAAAAAATCAAGTTTTATACTATCATTTATTCTCACTAACATATTATACACAAAACCTAACATATAAACATGGATTCACATGTTAAATCTAACATAAATCACATGATCTAAACACATATATTCATGTTATCAACACAAAACACGTAATCAATCCAGACATGGTTCAATCATATATCTTCATGCAAAACAAAGAATCTAGATGCTTATCTTAATAAGTTTATCAAATCCTATGAAAATAACTACCATAGAAACCATGCAAAACCCTACCTCAATATTCTGCACATTAGGATTTGTAGAATCGCCATTACTTTTTTCCTTTTGTTCCTCTTCTCTTTTCTTCCCTCTTATTCTTTTCACTTCTTCTTTCCTCTTCCTCTTCCTTTATCTTCTCTCTACATCATCTATTTTATATTTCTCTCCATCAGCATAGATTAGGGTTCTTCTCTATCTCCTGCCCATCTTTTTCTTTTCTTTCAGATCACAATTCTTTTCTCTTCTTCTTTTTCTTCTAACCATATAGTTCTATTCTTCCTCTCTTCTACAGAATCCCAATCCGTCCTTGGTTCAAATTTTTGAATTCGAATTCCCCCTGAAGATAGGAAATAACTCCCCATCCTGATTTGCAAACTTTCTTCCTACCTTACTGTTATTCCTTAATTAAATTCTTATAGAACCTTCTCTTCTGGGCCAAACGATCAGGTTAGGTCTAAAAGCCCAATTAAGTTGTTCTTAAGTACAATTATACCCTATTCTTTTCTAATTCACATATTAATCCCTTGTTTTGAAATATTTTAACCATGGCTTCCTATTCTTTCAATTTGCAAGCTCTTAGTTTTCTAGATAATTTAACGATATACCTATATCCCTTAAAGATTCAATTTTTATTTTTAGGCTGTTAAATTCTTCTAAAATTGAAAGTTAATTATTTTATAAATTTTCTGGTTCCAGGTCACTACACTCCACCTTCAAAAAGGGCACTCATATTTAACATTGCTCAAGCATGTATTCTCTTCACAAAGAAGGGTTTTCAGAGATAATTTCACCGCTCAAGAGACACACTCTGGATGGTGGGCGTGTGTCATCATGAAAGATGCACCCAAAGATGGCAATATTTTGGTATGAATTTTGTTATGATACTCGTGCATTTTTTCAGAGCAAGGCATTAAAGGTGCCATTGATGGTTATTCCCACGAATCATCCTAGGATGATATTGCCCAGCTGCCTTCCTATAGGAGGACTAAACCTTCAATGTCAGGCTTTCGGAAGATGTCTACAGAAGCTGCCAAGACATCCACTTCACCCGTCGCTTCAAAGTTAACAAAATCTTCCAATGACGGGTAAGATTTTCTATGATTATGTTTCCTAACATATCTTATTTTATCTTTTACTTTCTATATGTTTATATATACGTGTGTATGCAATGATTTTCTTCTGCTATTTCAATTGATATTTTTAGCACCCATATTAATTTATCTTTCCTTTTTAGGTCCAATCGACAAATCAAGTTGGTTAATCTTCCAGACACCAACAACAACCCAGAAAAAATTCTCCAATCCCAACTCCAGAGGAAGAACTATCAATTGAAAGTGGTGAGGAAAAGGAAAAAAAGACAATAGATGAAGAAATAGAAGAAGAAAAAAATAGCAAAAAGAGTGGTACGGACGAGGATTAGACCGACGCCATTGATTACTTAGACATTGAGGATATTGCGGACGAATACCCTACTAATCCAAGCGGAATGATGACAACAACGGTCTAACCAGTCTCTCCTACACATCTTCAACTAGTGGAGGTGAGGATTTACATTTTTATATCATATATATATATATATATATATATATATATATACTTTTTTGAAATAATTGTAACTCAATATTTTTTTTTTGGAAGGTAAGGTTTAAGTTTATTGAAAATAATAGGATATTACAATTCAGCCAAAGGGCAGTGGTGCAACCCACCTAAGAACACTAACCGGCCAACAAGCTGACCAAATTAAAGTATGGATACCAGAAACCCAGCAACACTACAAATTACACTGCATGAGGACTAATGTTCCAATCTTGTAGAAGCTTCTTGTTTTGGCATGAATCCTGAGGACAGCAGGCCTTGGCAGGTATGGAACTTCTTACATCCTCCTTGATGCAAGAAACCAGGAAGTCTTGGTCATTGCAGGTATTCATAAATTATGGAGTTCCTTTCTCTCCAAATGTGGTAAATGGTAGCACATAGACTAAGGTAGAGGATTATGTTTTCTAGTTCATCTCCACATCAATATTTATCATGTGAATATTCACTATTTGTATGAGAGTTCGATCGACAACAGTGTTGTCATGTCCCAGATCTAGTGGCACGAATCCCTATGCGGGTTGCATGAATCGCGAGGTGCGACCTTCGGGTTCCTAACCATGGAACGTGGAACATAACAACAAAACCAGCAATACAAGAGTACATACTACTCAAGTAAGAAAAAATCAGAATGCGGAAGCTATATATATATATATATATATATACAATATTCAAAGTCAAACTATGGCTTCATAAGAGCCTACAATTACAGAAATCAACTATCTCAAATCTATCCCTATTACATCAGTTCTAATCTATGAATCAAAAGTAGAAATCAATAGCAAACAACATCAGTCCACGCCAACCATCAATCCACCTTAACTTGCAACATAAGTAGGTTGCGTGAGCTTGGAATGCCCAGTAAGAAACAATCCTGTCATCCATCCTTATGGGACAACGTTAGTCCAAAAAACCACATCATATCATAGTAATCATCATGGTGATCATACAACCACATGTTATCAGGACATAATAGTATCATGGAATGAAGACAATACATACAACACACTATCATACCAATTCCAAGCATCATAACCATATATTATCATAGCCACCATATCATATAAACTCCTAGTATCATAACTACATATTATCATAGCCACCATATCATATCAACTCCTAGCATTATAACAATATTAATAACACAATCATATATATGAATATCAACAACAAACAATCATTATGAACTCCGCAATGTCAACAAGTCATACACTCCACAATACCAATAAGTCAATAACCATAACTCGACAATATTAACAAGTCAATAATCATGATATCTACAATATCCACAAGTCAATAATCATACAATGCCAATAAGTCAATAGCAAGACTATCGCCATATAATGCCAACAAGTCAATAAAAATCTATAGCCATACAATGCGAACAAGTCAATAGTCATAACTCCACAGTATCCATAAGTCAATAACCAACTATTCCACAATGTCAACAAGTCAATAACCAACAACTCCACAATATAAAAACAAACGATGATATGAATGAATGCAATGAACATGATACGAATGAATGCTAACACACAAGAATGCTCAATACAAATGATGTAATGCACATGATATAAATGAATGCAAACAATGCACTTCCTGGTGATTAGCCGGTTCCACCTACAAGCTTCACCAACACCCCGATCCACGACCACTATGGCAACTATGTCTCCACAATTCAACATCCCACGTGTATAGCATGGTTTCGTAGGACTTTCAACCTACCCAGACTCAATTCCCGTAATTATTTCCAAGCATTTAGGGATTAACACCCAATGAGGCCTTCGATGACGACGATTACCCACAAGCATTTAGGGATTCTAACCACGGGAGGCCTTCAAAGAGGACGTTTACCAACAAACATTTAGGGATTCTAGCCCAGGGAGGCCTTCATAGAGGACATTTACCCACAACAACAAATCCACAATTCAATCTGTGGTTGCCTAGTTGCTCGGACGAGCCATCAAACGAACCAGTAGGATTGCTGGTGACAATATCCTTTGGAAGCTACCTGTGCGCCTATACACACAAATAATCCTTGGGATACCATCACAAGTATCCTTTCCAATAACCAGTAGGATCTTCAGTGATAACACCCATCAGAAGCTATCCTCGCGCCTATACACAGGAATAATCCTTAGGAAGCCATCACAAGAATCCTTTTCAACATATATGCATAATCATTCACAATCATTCATGCACTCCATATCATACAATGTTAACAACTTTAATCATATCACAAACAATATGATCTCTGGTGATAACACCCTTCGGAAGCTATCTGTGCGCCCATACACACGAATAATCCTTAGGATACCATCACAGGATTCCTTTCCAAAGCATACATGCAAAACTAATCACAATCCAAATACACATGCACAATCCATTACAATCATATCATTCAATGGTTCATATTCAAGTTACAAGCATCGTATAGGTGTAGGGTTACAACCCCAAGTCCAATAGTCCAACCCCTAAGTCAATAGGTCCAACCCCAAAGTCATGTCCACAGAAAAATAGAATTGGGGGTCACCGGTTTACCGGTGCCTACTGGTGGCCCAAAAACAGCTAAAAACAAGGTCCTGTCGGTAGGTTCCTCGGTGTACCTGTGCCTAAGGATTGGGGTGATTTTGTATTCCCTGTCGGCACCTCCATCGGTGGGTACCGATGGGTCACAATTCTGGGTATTTCCTAGGGTCACCGATGGGTCACAATTCTGGGTATTTCCTAGGGTTTGTGAAACCCTATTTTGGTGTCCAAATGAGTTTATAATCAACCATAGAGATCAACATTCATCAAGATAGTAACAAAGCACCAATCAAAGCATATACAAACAATTAATAATATGATAATCAAATCTAACATGGATCAATTCACCTATACATATACAAATCTGGAAATCAACCATATTAACATACTAGATCTACCTAGCATGATTCAAATACCCATATTAACAAAGAAATCATTCTACAATACCAATCAAGCTTCAGGACATCATTGACAATACATAAACACATGTAATTCTGGAAATCAATCTTCTTAACATGTTAGATACTTGATTCTACGTGTTCTTCCTCAATTGCCTCTTCTTCTTCTTCCTCAAATTCAACATCCAACTGCAGCCCTTCTATAAATATATATCTCTCTCTCTAATCTCAAATCTCTTTCTTCTATATGTTTCCTTTCACTAAACAAAACCCTAATCTCTCTTCCTCTCAATGCTGTGCACGATCTCCCCTATTCCTTCTCTTTTTATTGCCTTAAATTCCTCTTTGCTTTCCTCCTTCTAAAACCCAATGCACCATCCCAATCCCAATCCAATTAGGAACCAATCTCTCTCACAATGTAAATCCATCTAATTCACTTACCAATTAGAAACCTTCTAATCCTATTCTAACCAATCTCCAATCCTTCCAATCCCAATCCAACTCTAATTATCTTCTAGAAAAAATTTGTGCTAAGTTACCGAAACATCCCTTGCTTTTAATTAGGTCCAAATGACTACTCCCAATTCAGCCCATTACACTCTTTTTAATCAATTACTAAACTAGTCTCACTTCTAATCTAATTCAGTTCTCATTGCAAATACTAAACTAACCTTCCTATCCAATTCAAGCTCCATACGACCAAGACAATCTCTAGCCAAATAGAACTTAATTAATTACACTACACTCCCCCAAGTTATTCATTAATTATAAATTGACCCCCAACTCATATACTTATATTACTAATTAGTCCCCAATGCTTTATTCAACTTAAGAAATTACATTATTAAATCCAAAAAAATTATCCATTCATTTTCATAAACTTCTATTCAATTATATTCATGACTTAACTCAATTAATTACACAAACATTAATTGTATTATTCAATTTTTTCCAGATCCGGGTCCCTACAAGTAACATCCAACTCCTGGCATTGGAGGTGCTAGTTCTCCCATTATGAGTGAAGAGAGAGAGAGAGAGAGAGAGAGAGAGAGAGAGTACCTTATTGTAACCATTACAACAAACGTTTCTTTAATGAAGGAGAAAGTTCATGGTTCGAAGGCAACAACGACTAGCGCTTCAAAGGTGCCGATGCCTCTCCCTAAAACGCCTAGGTCTTCCATTGATCCTCGGATTTTTCCTGAAAAGAGAAAAGAAGCCAGCAAGGGAAAGAGAAAAGAGAATGATCCTGCTTTGGTGCATACTTCTACCAAGCAAGGAAAGGCTTCTTGCCGGATCACGCCAACAAGTCCCCCAGTCTTAGCGCCTATTGATGAAGAGATACAAGGCATCCCAATTATTGATGCTTGTTTGTCAAATGAAAGTCACGTCACGATCGCCTCGCCAACACCTTCTACATCAAAACCAGTGATCAAGAAGAAGCTTCTGATTAAGATGTGACACCTCCTCCTCCTAAAGAAGGTGAGCAGCTCCACGAATTTTTTGGCAAGGAATCATTTGGCATGGCAAACACAAATACTCATGTCGACCCAATACTTCCTCCTATTAAATCAGATATTCATTACATGTTCGTGGGAGACATTATGATTCCCAATGCCTATGGCCCCATGCTTCGAGAGAAATCATCGTGGTGATCCGGGTGAGCACATGTTTCTTTCCAATCCTCGAGTTTGTGCTTCTTTCTATTCAATAGTATGGTCTGTTGTCGATCGTCTGTGAGGGATGCAATTGTAAGCGCTTACTTTGGAGGATCTTCAAGATATGCATAAAGATCTCAGCGAACCTTTGGCGTTAGGAATAAAGTTAGATTGGTTGGTGCCTCATTTGAAGAGAATTGAGGAGGCTTTGGCGTGGGTTATCCGCTATTAAGCACTTAAGGCTTCTTCAATCTCAGCCAAAGAGTTAGAGTCTCACATTGGTGATTGCAAGTCAAAGAAAGGAACGTTTGGAGGCACAACTCTTGGCAGAAAGGAACCGACTAGCTGAACTGACAGTTAGCATTGATGAGTTTGCTTCTACTCGTACTTGGATTGAAGGTGGTAAATTTATGCGTGGCATGCTTTTGGCTCATCTACTAGGGTGAATGTAATCATGTCTCAATGTCTATTGCCACCCCTCCCTTTGAAGTACAATTAATGCTTTTCTCTTCTTTTCTTTCTTTTTTTTTTTAATTAATTGGAGTTTATTTCATCATAAACGAACAATCACCTTAATTAAATGGCACGTCTTACGAAGGGACTTCCAAGTATATATATAAGAGGTAGGGATTTTAGAAAAAATTACCTCATTCTAACACCCTCTATTACTATGGAACTTAAGAGAAGAAAATATTCTCAGTCACCATTTGCGAAGCTGATGGCACACAATGGAGATCTAGGTAGTGCACCTGGAGTTATTACTCTTCCTTCTAAGGAGTATTGTAAATAGGCTTTTACACATCTTCGTGAACGTAATGACATATGGGTGCTTAACCCGAGATGCCTCGAAGGCTATTGGCCCCATACCCTTCCAATTATTCGCGAGGCGGAAGAAGCCTTGTTGGCAGCCTACCCGACATTTTTCAAAGTATTTCCTATGACTAACCATATATCCTTTCATTGGGTAATGTGTGATAAGTATCTAATACTCATATTTTTAGACCTATTACTTGTTCTTATTAGCCTTAGAGATTCCTTAATGTGAA
>JAUPMG010303203.1:0-16697 GCA_031762675.1 Pachysandra terminalis | reverse complement strand
TATATTGATGATTTGTTTGGGCATTTATTTAGTTTAATGCCAGATTAATGTATAACAATTCAGGTTATCGATCTTTTAGATTATTTCCACAGTTATCCTTAATAAATGATTAATGATAAATACTTGTTACTAGGATTGTATGTTGGCTTCCACCCTCACCTTGAATGATTAAGTTAGTTATTAATAATTAAGGGTGAAGGTCATGCCTTGCCGTCCCAGACTCCCCTCTTGCTGACACGTGTGCATCTGGGAGAACGGGGCGTGACAAAGTGGTATCAGAGCGAATAATTTTAGAAAGAGATTTTGAGATAGAGATGAGAGAAGAATAAGAGAAAATAGAATGGATGATTCTGATTAGTGATCAGGACAAATGAGTCCGGATGGAATGCTCGAAGAGTAATAAAGAGTAAGTGAAATAGACTTAAGAAATGCTTAAGGGGAATAGATATAGCGGTCGAGAGAGTGACTCGGTTATATGTATACATATATATATATGTCTCGGTATCCTCCTAGGTGCTTCATGAGATTTCAAAGGATAGGGAGCTCACTATTCCTGCGAAACTGAGATGTATACTAGGAGGATGAGTCAGAAATTGTGGAGTTGATGGTCCTAAGGGACTTGAAAACTCACAGATTGTGGATCCAGAAAACACATATATAATTATACAAGTTAAATCCTAACACTGACCAGATACCTCCATAAGGATAAGGGACGGTGTAGTTGCAAATGCATCCATTCCCAATACTTTATGAGAAGGAAGGTGTGTCGGGATTTATACGTATATCTAACAAGATAAAAGACATAAATAAGTATAATCAAGGCCAAGTGTATCAGTGGGATGATAGAGAGGGTATGATGAGTAATGTGAAAGGCTTAGGCCTTATATAAGAAATGTGGAAGAAAGCAGACTAGTAAGGTCTAACCCTTGATGTGTCAAGCGTGAATGTGATATCATTAGTGATATTGATATCAGTGAGTGTGTATGGATGCTCGAAAGGGATATATCTTGGATAAGTATAACCATGACATATGTAAGCTAGAAACATTGTGCGAATATGGGAATTATTTCCCCGAAATAGAAATTGATCGATGATGTTTTGCCATATCCTACTATGATTAGAGGATACCTTTACTGGTGTTGAACACTCTGCGAGTGAATGAGAAACGGTATGTTATATGCCTAGTGTACACTTTGTGGGTTATGTCTTGTTAGCGGACCCGAGTGGAGGGTTGGCAAGCGACGGACACATGTAGACCACAAATAAAGATAAACTTGTGTAGTGCATGTGAATCCCAAGATAATGTGGAATGTGCATACGAGAAAAATGATAGTACTCGGATGAAGAGTATTATCAGAACATTGTTACGTGAGCTATGTTATACTTACTCAAATCATATACCGTATGAGTAAAATATTTAGTGTTGTTTTTGAATTGTATTCTAAACCTTGCACTGCGGAATTTTCAGTATGGCGGAAGGAAGGAGGATCGAGTCAAGTAAGAGTTCTGATATCGAACTCCTGAAGAATTTTCGTAGACTGGGGGCAGTGGTGTTCAAGGGAACCATTGAATCTCTAGAAGCCCAAGAATGGCTGAATCATCTAGAACATTTATTTGAAGTAATGAAGATTGATGATCAAGAGAAGGCCAAAGTGGTCGTTTTCATGTTAGAAAGCGAAGCCAGAAGATGGTGGAAATGGACGGTCGAATCTGGTGAGGATGAGGCGGTAGAGTGGGATATCTTCAAGAAACTCTTCTTGGATAGATATTTCCCTGAGAGTGTAAGAAAAAGAAAAGGAAAGTGAATTTTTGCGCCTAGAGCAAGGAGATATGACAGTGACAGAATATGAAGCGAAATTCTTAGAGTTATCTCAGTTTGCACCTTACTCGGTAGATACGGAAGAAAAGAAGATTTCTTTGTTGGAATATGGAATGTGTAGAGTGATTAAAAGAAAGATGGCTGTCAGAGAATATACAACTTATAATGATGTTGTGGACACTGCAAGAAGAATTGAAAAGAATAGTTTGGAGTCACAACAGGAAGAAATCAAGAGAGAAAGCAAGAAAAGGGAAGAAAAGCAGATAGAAATACAAGACCAGCGCCAGTCGACCAGCTCTCCTAAGAAAGCCAAGAATGTTAGATGTTTCCATTGTGGCAAAAAAGGCCACCGCCAGATAACTTGTCGACTCCCTCCAAGGGATGGGATTGCTAGAAAAAAACGATCTAAGGATAAGTAGGCAAGAGACAGAAAAAATACAGAGAAGGGAAGTGTAATGTGTAATGAAATGTTCCTTTTGTGAGTACACATGTGCAATACTGCTACTAGAACTTTGGCGTAGCTTTTAGACATGTCGAATTTTGTGATGTAATATATATGCATGTTGTGTTAGTGTATATATATGATGGTTTAGTTCGTAATAGACTGTTATTGTGTTATACGGATTGACTGTTGATTCCAATTAGTTGGGATTGAAAAGAATGTGTAGCATTACATGGTGATAGCTTGTAAGGGCCGTTTGGTTTGGAACAGTCCCTGTTAAACCCAAGTTGAGTATGTGATCTACTCGATACGTTTTGATTTCGAGGACGAAATCCTTTTCAAGGAGGGTAGATTGTAAGAACCCAAAAATTTGAAAATATAAAGTAAGGTTATTTTCGTAATTCTTGCGTCTCACAAGGGCAGTGAATGTAATTCGTTGAATTTCTGGCAAAGTGGTATTCATGTTATATAAAATTATAAGCCAAGTGGAACAGGAAAAATCCCCTCAGATGGGATATATATATAAGTTACTGATGATTGTTTGGGGATTTATTACAATCATCTTTAAATCAAGGAGTCAATTGAATTCCACAAAATACTCTTCAAGCCTTCATTCACCTTCAAGGGAACCCCTTTTGGAATGTCAATATATAATCTTTTGAAGGAAGTTAGAGTAACTACATACATCTCACAAGGTGACCAGTATATTTCTGAATTACCATATAGAGACTTTAGCATTTAAGACCTTCAACATGAAATCCGTTTTCATGGTCAATAGTTCTTATAAGGAAGAGTTATCATAAACTTCCTCAAGGTTCTAGGTCAAGTAACAAATTCGAGTGACCTTGAATTGAACTCAGTGAAATAAGATATAAATATGTTTCCTTCGAAATGCCTTAAAATAAAGTGCAGTAATGAGTCTCATATAGTTTGTAGTTGTTTCTTGACAATGTCATCAGAAGGTGATATTTGGGGATGAGTGAATAACCATGCCTTCGAAGGCCTTTCCAATAAGGATTCCTTCGAAGTCAGTAAGAGTTTTAATCAAGCCTATTGAGGGTGATAGACCCATATCTTGTCATTCGAAGGGGACAAACCCTTAGTTCTTTGAGGGTGCAAACCCTTAGACGAATTGGCCATCTCATGGTGGTTAGCCTAATGAGTTGACCATCTCAAGGTGGTTAGCCCCTCACAGATTTATAGTGACCATTCCATCATTTGAAGAGTTTACTTACTGAAAATGCTAACCCTAACAAGATAAGAACGATGAGATCTTTGATCGGGCCTAAAAGATCATCAGTACTGATAATGTGATTGAGGGGGTGGACGTTGTTTGGAGTTCACACAAGTGAGGTAGTGGAAGAACAGGTATACCGCTTTATATATGATTTAGAACTTTTGGTCATATCTTATAAGCGAGCTATTGCACACTAAGATCATGATACATGTCCAATGTGATTAATTAGACCGGGGGATCATCGGTATCCATGTCGTCTTTCATCTCCGTTTTCTATCTTTAAACATTATTTACTTGCTGCACCTTCTCGATCCATCTCCCTTTGATTCAGACAAACAACAAGGAGGAGTGCCCATGTCATTGTGATTTAGTCATATGTTGAATTTACTGTAGTCCAGACCCTAAATCATAATTAACATGATTTAATTATGAATATAAATCTTTGAAGAGTGATTTTAATGAACCATAGGTCTTAAATTGAAGAATGGGAATTAATTATAATTAAGTGAAAATACTGGGAAACGTATGTAATTTCCTGAATTTTAGGAGATTAGGGCTTGGGCCCAACGTGTAAAGTAGATTGGACATGGGCTGGTCGTATGGCCCCAGGGAATAAGGTAAGGTTAGATTAGTCTTTTCCTTTTATTTTAATTTGCCAACAACCATATGGATAGAGGGAAAGTTCCTTAACTCCCTCAACTCCTTCCAAATAAGAATGTGACTTGAGAGGAAGCTTGCTTGATTAGATAACAAGACCAAAAGTGAGGAAAAACAAATCTGATCGTGTGAGCCTTAGCTGAAGAAGAACAGAAGATAAAGAAGAAGAAAAAGAGAAAGAAAGGAAAAAAAAAAAAAAAAAGCAGAAGAGGAGCAAAGGATCAAGGAAAAAGAGGAGATTTCGAAGAGATTGTGGTGATCTTCCAACCCAGCAGTTGCTAAAAAAGCTTGGGAAGAGAGGTAGGTTTTCCTTGGTGATTATGCTAGTTATTTTTATAGGAATATGATAGCAAGTTTAATAGATATTATGATCTAGGATGGATTTACATGAGAAATAGGATGTTAAGGTATGATGTTTAATTTGTATGTATTAGATTGAGTATGGATTGATATATGTGATATTGACTTGATTTGTATGATGATTTGATGATTTAACGCATGATTTGATGCGTATCAGTAAGTTTGATGTGTAGAATGTTAGAGATACTGGATTTGTGATGAAAACCATGATTCTGGATGTTTAAATCTCTTTTTTAGGATAAAATATGTTTGGTGCGAATTAAAGGAATTTTTGACAATTTTTTTGGGTTGCCACGAATTTTGGTCTAACCCAGGGTCAATTGAACGACCAACCAAAAATCACAAAAAGGGTCCAAAATCCCTGGACCAGCGCCCGAAGTTGGGAAGGACCAAACATGAGGAACCGATACCTTCGGTCGACCGAACCCATCGACCGACGCATAAAAACACACATATTAGGTGGGCAGCTAAGTCTTGGCCTGCTAAAGTTATGTATGATGTTGTTTTTTCTTAGGAAAGTGTGTATGAATATTTATGCAATAAAATGGCTCAATTGTCTCTATTTTGGTTTGTTGTGACCCATTCTGATGTGTTTTAGTCTATAAGACTATTTGGATTGTGACATATAAGTAATGAGGTTGTGTGTGAGATGTTTGTACTGTGTACATGGTTACTGTGTTGAATTCATGTGATTTGTGTGCTGTCCTTTTGTGACCAGGTATTCTGTGCATAAGTTTAAGAGTGATCCTAGAAGGTTCACTATGCTATTTCAGAACTCCCCAAGTGAGGAGGGTCTGTTGATCTATGTGTTTGTGTTCTTTAGAACTCTTAGGAGGGTTTGATGTGGTAGTGTTGGTATGAGTTTGTTCAGGGTGATTTCTATCATGGGTTAACTTGTCCCCTAAAAGGAAATGTGGTGGTTCTACCATGGGTTAACATGTCCCCTAAAAGGAAATGTGATGGTTTCTAACATGGGTACCAAATCCCTGAAAATAAATGGTTAGTTGTGTTGTAGCACATTCCGTGGGTAGAATTACCTGAAGGAGATACGAGTGTGATTTCATGGTTAGCCTAGGCCTAACATCCCACATTTGAATGCATTTCATCATCTCCACTCCATCCTGAGCATTATGCATCATACCATTCATCTCATTAGCACTCTTGAATGTTTTTGTCATTTCATCATCTGATTGCTACATGTTTGTGTTCATCTTCATTGATTGTGTGTTTGTGATGTGGAATGTTGTTTGGTGATTAAATGTTGTGTGTTATCATGAATGAGAACCATAAGATTGGTGATTTATGAGATGTTTTAGCATGATTATAATCATGGGACTTGGCTGTTTTATGAAAAAGTTTGTTTTAATATGATTATGATCATGAGGTTGTTGGTTTATGAGAAAGTGTGTTTTAACATGTTATAATAATGAAGTTGTTGGTTTATATGAAAGCTGTGTTTAATACGATTGTGATTATGAAATGATGGTGTGTGAGAAAGTTATGGATTACCATGTATATATAAATGTGATATTAGTGATATGTGAGTATTATAATTATTAAGATAAGAATGTGATTAATGATGATTGTGTTACTATAAGAATGGTTATAAAGCTTCTTAATGAGAATGATTGTAAAATATATTTATTATCTGAAATTGCATGAATATGAGTGTTATTTTATGATTGTTAAAATGATTATAGAAGTTTCCTTGGATTATCCTATTGTACCTCCAATGCTCACCCGTACTTGAAACAGGTTATCCTCAAAAGTGATGGCTAGACCTGGAGAATTGCTTGATAGTCTTGATGGTTGCTACTATAATTTTAAGAACAATGATGTTTTAATTAGCTCTAACTTTATAGATTAGAAATATTGTTTTGACCCTTTTGGACATTTGGTTGTAATTAACTTATGTTGGTTTGAAGAATTATTTGAATTTATACTCAAAGAGTTAATGTTTAAATTTTATGAGACTTCCGCTGGTTATTTAGTTATGCTCTATTGGACCATCGTGTATGATTTAAATGATTTGAGTGTATCTATTGGTTGAATCCGAAAATCATTCTCTTGAAAATCCTTAAGGTTCTATACGCATTATCTTTTAATACATTATCTTTTGACGCGTGTACCATGAACCTCAACAAGACCTTGTAATATTCTCTAATAGAATTATTTTTTATTTAAAATTGATATTAAAGTAGAGAAATAGCTTTGACAAATGAAAATAGCTATAATAACACTAATTTCCTCGTAGTACCTGTGGGGTCCACAACATTATCGTCATTCTGAACCCCACTTGAATGAGTACCAAACGGACAGCTTTATTTCGTCATATAGTGACTCAGAGCCTGCTCGTGATTGTGGGCCCATATGTATATATTATTAACAGGCTTTCTAAATTAAGAAAATAAATTAGTAGAAGGGAATAAATAGTGTAGTTGGTTGGTTCTGGTTGGTGAATTCCATGATGCAACTTTAGGTACTCTCTCCCTTTCTCTCATAGGAAAAATATTTCTTAATCGCTAAGCCAACGAAGCAAAGTATTTTAAGAGCACATATTTTATTGGCTGTGTAGTCCCCCTTCGGTTTAAGTATTTTAAGAGCACATATTTTATTGGCTGTGTAGTCCCCCTTCGGTTTTGGTTTTGGCTTTGGTTTTAGTTTTGTTTTAGCAATAAGTTGTACAAATTTATTCGTGGATTCGTAAAATCGATGTTTAAAACCAAAACATGAAAATGAAATATGAAGTTTCATAATCTCTAAATCGATTTTAAGACGTGTTTGGCATTGCTTCTTCAGGTCTTAGAAGTGATTCTTGAGTTCAAAAACACTTTAAATAAATAAATAAACGATTGATAAATCCAAGTGAAAAGTAATTTTATATGAATCACTTTATCTAAATGTTGATATTTTTTTGAAGTTCTTATTTTCTGCTTTTGAAATCACGTTTGCGGGAATCAATGTGAGGTTTTAATGAAATATGTCTTAATGGTCTTATATGCCCTTTAAAACTTTTAAAATACCTATTTTACCCATGATATCTTCATGAATAAAATTCCTATTAAATATAGATTTCCTACTTTACACAAACTTCTTACAAATCTAATTTCGAAGTGCTTTTCAAATTGGTGTTTACGAAACATATTTTATTCCTCTGAAATAATTTTTATGAAGCGTTTTATAAGAATCAATTTTAAAAGAATCGCTTCTCCTTCGAAGAAGCAACACCAAACTTACCCTTAATATGATTATAAATTTATGATTGTAGAATTAAAATAAGTTGTAAAATCAATACACTTTTTTTTTCTTTTCTTTTTTTTTATAACAATAAGTATATAGTTCATTATATTACAAATATCAAATATTTAATTCTTTTGTTGAATTCGTATATTTTATGTATGCTACCACTCATTCAAAGAACGAGCTTTCGAAATTTTAAAACAACCCAGCTTTGACAAGATTAAACTTTTCTAATTCTCATTTGTTAGGAATTAGTTCCGCCAGTATTAAATGCTTAACATTTAGTCTGTTTATGATAAAATCTAAAAGAAATAAAAGTAACTTGATATTTTTATATTTGTTATTAGAAAATGTTTGCTTATGGGAAAGTACTCCAATTAAGCTTTATTTTCAGTCAAGATCTCTTCAAATATTTTTCTTTAAAACCAAAAGAAAACGATAAAAAAAAGCCACTTTCATTCCATGACGATCTCTTTTATTTTTCTTTTCATCGTTTTCTGACTAACAAAACATAGACTAAGGTAGAGTTACTTAGAGCTTTATTTATGGATATTGAAGACGACTCACTGCTTGTGATTGATAACATTGAAGGATGTCCACCTTGGCCCATCACTGTACACATGAAGCTGAATGACATATCAAGTTGAATGACATGGGCCAATAGGATCTGCCATTCACACCACAAAGCCACTCTATCCACACTCCTTGTCTCACTTTCATTCCGTCAGGATAACTCAATAGATTAAGACAAGGAAATATGATGAGGGACAATAAAAGTAAATTTTTTTTTTTGTCTATTGTATTTTTAAAGGGTTTTTATTAAAAACTAAAAATTATATGTTTTATACTATATGCGGATTTGAGTAAAATGGTAAAAAGAAAGGGGTTTGCTTGTAATTTGTTGGAGGTTTTTATGAAAATATAAAAATAGATCTATGTTTATACTGAAAATAAGGTTAAATTGAAATTTTTTTGTATTACTTTCTTTTGTTGTATACGTGGTTGAGAATCAAATAAAAATTGAAATATTTTTATACATAAATTATAATTTGTATATATATACGTATATATACAATATATATACAGACATTCTGTAGGTGCTCTTGATTACAAGTTATTTTCAAATTTGACGCTCTCATGTTTTCGCTCCCGCACCCGCTTGGCATTCTTGTGACTTAGGTTCTAGTTAAGGCGGCACTGATTTAGAGTTAATTGTTGAAAGTGCACTTCCTAATGTGCACGAGATGAGTTACAAGCTATAGAGATGTTCTAGAGGGGAGGGAGATTAGGACTCTTTAAAATTCTTTTTTACTTTGTGCGGATTATTTGTCTTAAGTGTTTGTTTGTTTAATATGTCACACCCCGAAACACATAGCATGAATCCCTATGCGGGCGGCACAGATTTCAAAGTGTATATCTTAAGTGTCTTAAGTGTTTGTTTGTTTGGAATATTTGTTTTATCTTTAGCTTCCGCATGCGGCAGCAAAGCAATCCAAGTCCACCATCATATTTCTTTTCTTGCAACATGAGAAGTTATGTGAGCTTAGAATGCCCAGAAAGTAAATCAAACAGTTATCCATTCCCATATGATATCAATAGAGTCAATTCAAAGTAAGCAATACAGGCATGAGATACATATAGATAAACATGATTATTTTAAGAATAAGATGAATGAATCAGACAAATGTGCTAGCTGTATGCTCAGATAAAGAATGCAATGATCAATGTATGCAATGAATGTGCTAAGAAAACATAACAAATTAAGTGCCTCAATTGTAGCTTCCAATCCAATACCAAATGATTTCGGACATAGGCCACTAGGAACAGCCAGATGCCCTCTCTTCGTTCCAGGTGCTAACCCATGGTACGAAGGCCACCATGTTGCTAATTTATGAGTAGAGGTTACTCAAGGAATTCCAACAATTGCTAATTTACGAGTGTACAGTACTCAAGGGATTCCAACCTGTATAGGAGCTCGCAAGCATCCTATCCTGGTTTGAGTGGGGGTTTCAACCCACAGGTGTATAGTCAACCCTTAGGGAACCTCGCAAGGAAATCCTTTATTTTTCCACCTCCCAAGCTCACTTAATAATCTACATAAGCCTAACATGAATGCAATTAAACTAGGAACCTGATGATAGTCATCAACGGATACTATCCGCATGCCCATGCACACAGATAATCCGATTGAATGCCATCATGGGATTCCCAGATGTTCCAACATAATTATAACAATTAAAAGTCCAATTTCCAATTATAGTCAAGTCCAAGGGTGAATGATGAGTACCAAGTAATCATGGAACTTTAAGTTGATGCCTATGATCAACGTTGAATTCGAAAAACCAATTACCAAGTCAATGGTACAAGACCACATCATTTCCAAACCAAAACCTAAACCTGAGTATATAGTCTCATCGATAGGTCCACTAGTGTACCTGTGCCTCCCGGTGAGTCTATTATAACTAGAAAAGTGTCCCTGTCAGTAGGCTCACCTGTGTACCAGTGCCTACCGACAGATACAACCCTGCATAGACCTCATCGGTAAGGCCACTGGTGTGCCGTTGCTTGCCGATGGATAAAACTAAGGCAAAATAGGCTCCCTGTTGGCAGGCTCATTGTGTACCGGTCCTTGCAGATGGGCTGCGATCTGGGTGATTTTCAGATTTTCGAAAATACTTTCCATTGATCCCCAAATCTGATTTTTCCTATTCAAAAAGGCCACAAAACATTAGATTGACATTGTAGAACATGTAGGATCATTCCCAATACCATTTTTCATACTTTAATAGAAATCACACGCAATCAATCACAAAAATCCATATGAACTGATAAGAACATGAACGTGAATAAAAGTGAAATCATAAGAGGATTATACAGTAAGATTTAACTTACCTGATCTGTTTCTTCTTGATTTAGAAACTCAAATCTCTTCTCCTCTTCTTCCCTTCCATTCCTTCATTTTTGTTCTTCCTTTCTTCTCTTCTCTTGGCACTGCAATGAGGATGGCTAGGGTTTAGTTTTCCTGATCTAAACTCCTTTCTCTACTCTTCTCTTCTCTCCTCTCAAACTCTCTCCAAACTTTCCAATGTACATCCTTGAGATGGAAGGTGAGGGAAGATATACTAACTTCCCATATTTCTCTCAAAGAGCAAATCCACAACATCCCACGTTGCCATATGCGTGTGGAATTAGAATTACAAAAATTGAATTACTGACTTTACCCCCAAAGCATCCTAATTACACTAAGAACCCCAAATTAATAAGTTTTAATATCAAAAACAACCTTATACTAATGTAGCCTGCTATACATTTGATTAAATGCTAATTAAAATACACTGTAATTATTATTAATTAATGGAACCATTCCATTAGAGGATTTAGGTCATTACAGAATATATGTCAATTCTAATTACACAAACAAAATAAGCATAGTGAACAGCATGTCGAGATATTCTTATGTAGCATATATGTCTCTAATTATTCAAGTATGAATGTAAAGCATGTTGGATAATTTTAAAATGTATTCATGGGTTCCACGTCACCCAAAGAAAAAAAGTATCTGGATTTGTGTTGAAAGCTTTTTTGTGAAGTATCCCTTGTTCCACATTGGAAAGGTACAAGAAAAGTGAGGGTTTTATGTAAGGTGAGCTCCCTAATGCTTATGTGTTTAAAAGCAAGGGAATGATATAGTGCATTGCACTTGGGTCGCACCACTATGGACACGCACGCACATGCTTGTGTGTGAGGACATAATGAGAGCTTTGTTGGTGCACTTAGCATAGCAAGGAGTATAGGAGCCTTTTCTTTTAGAGTGTGACCCGCCCGATCGGACCGGGTTGATTTATTGGTTTGATTTGATAGTTCGGACATGCCTGGTTTGGGTTGATCTTCCAATCGGATACACACGATGAATCCAAGTGATTTGGACCGCCAGGTGGCACGTTTGATCGTGCTTATACGATGGGGACCATCCGATCAGGTTACACCTGATCAGAGGGTGTCAACCGATTAGGTTCCTTTAAATGGTAAGTTCCTGGCCGTAGGGTCATGCTTGTACTTGATTAATGATGGGTGAAGGGATACATGTCCTTTCGGATTTGATTCAGACCGTTGGATCAAGATCATATCTGTTGGTGAACAAGTACATGTAAGTCTATAAATAGACTGTAGATCCAGACCAATTAATCATACAATTTGATCAATTTCAGATCTGATTGTGAAAGAGAGATCCATCAAAGCTTTCATCAAGTGTTTGGCATCATCAATTCTATATATAGTGTCCTGCTGTGATCGGATGGTGCACTTTTTAGAATTATAACGAATCTTGATTAGAGGCTTCATTGTATCCTGAAGGCATTTCTCACTAATCCCTATTGCATTCGCGATCTTGATCAGAGGGGGAGAAACTTTTCTAAAAGAAAGCGAGTCAATCGTGCCTTGAAGCTTGGTGATCAACGGTGTAGATTGTTTTAACCTTTCATACTCATACAATTTGATCAAGTTCAGATCTGATTGTGAAAGAGAGATCCATCAAAGCTTTCATCAAGTGTTTGGCATTATCAATTCTATATATAGTGTCCTGTTGTGATCGAATGGTGCATTTCCGAGAATCATAACGAATCTTGATTAGAGGCTTCATTGTGTCCTAAAGGAATTTCCTCACTAACCCTATTGCATTCGCGATCTTGATCAGAGGGGGAGAAACTTGTCTAAAAGAAAGCGAGTCGATCGTGCCTTGAAGCTTGGTGATCAACGGTGTAGATTGTTTTAACCTTTCATACTTCTAATACGTCATTGTTTTCCAAAAATTTTTAGACAAGTCTCTACCAAATGGAGGGTTCAATAGTTTAATCGCTTCAAGTCATGAATCAAGCTCTAGTATGCCTTGATCGGTTCGATGGTCACAACTTTACCCGATGGCAAGAAAATATGCTTTCTTTCCTTACCTCTCTCAAGCTTGCCTACATCCTTGATGATGACCTAGAGGCTATCCCAGAATTGTCTGATGACGATAAACCCGAGTTGATAGAGAAAAGACAGAAAGAAAGGAAGACAACGTTCATTGTAGAGAACACATTCTGAATGCTCTCTCCAATCCAGTCTACAATGCACATCGTTCAATCTATTTTGCAAAGTCTCCGTGGACGGCCTTAGACATCAAGTACCGCATTGAAGAGACAAGTAACCAGAAAATTTTAATTAGTAATTATATTGATTTTATGATGTCCAATGATAGGTCTGTTCTAGCACAAGTGCGTGAGCTCTAACCTATTGTTACTGATCTTAAAATTGCGGGAAAAAAGCTTGTAGAAGATTTTCAAGTAGGGTTTATTATTGCTAAAATCCCATCTGCTTGAAATGGCTATAAGAAGAAGCTTAAGCATGAAGAGAAAATTCATACTTTGGAGTCTCTGTAGCATTACCTTCGAATCGAGGAAGATTCTTGTAATCATTTTAAGGCAAATATGTTTGAGAATGATAAATTCAAGAATACGAAACTTAAGCCTAAGAATGATAAGCTTTTCAAGAGGCAAGATATTAGCAAAAGTAAAAGAAATTGTCACATTTGTGAAAAACTCGGTCATTACACTGTCATCTTTGAAAGAAGCCCATGAAAGCCAAGTGAGTATGATCGATGAAGAAGAACTCGTTGCAACAGTGTTTGAAGCTAATTCTATAGGAATTGAAGATGGATGGTGGCTCAATACGGGTGCAACCATTCATACAAGGATCATAATCTTTTTAAGACTTACGAAGAGATCAATGACGGAAAGGAAGAAAATATGACAAATAACTTCCGTACCAAGGTTATCGGAAAGGGAACTGTGGAGCTCAAACTGTTGTATGAGTCAGATAAGTTTATCTTATCTAGGAATCGAGTTTTTCATTGGACATGAGTATCTTGTATTGGTATGATTAAGTTGAATGAATTCTCTTCTTCTTATACTGTTGTCTCTATTCTCATAATTTTTTTTTAACCCATGCACCTGTTGCACGAATTTCATATATTTGGGTTTTAATTTCTCTTGCTTTAATTAACTAGCTAGTTGTCCATCAAATGGATGTAAAAACGGTTTTCCTAAATGGTAATTTAATCAAGGAGATTTATATGAAGCAATCTGAATGGTTTGTTCTCCTTATGCAAGAAAAGAAAACTGCCTATGGCCTGAAGCAAGCTCTTATGTAGTGGCATGAGAAATTTGATCAAATAATGTTATCTCATGGTTTTAAGGTTAATGATGTAGATAAGCATGTTTATAGTTAATTCAATGTTAGTGTTATTATTTCTTTATATGTTGTTGACATGCATATTTTTTATACTAACTTTGAAGTGGGTGAGGAAACAAAAATGTATCCATCATCTCACTTTGATATGAAAGATCTAAGAGAGGCTGATGTAATCTTAGGAATTAAAATCCTAAGAAAAGAGAATGGATTGGCTTTATTTCAATCTTAGTATATTGAAAAATTTCTAAGGAGATATGATTATTTTGATCATATACTAGCCCCTACTCATATAGATCCTAATATAAAGTTAATGGAAAATACTAGCCGATGTAAATCTCAATTAGAGTATTCCAGTGTAATTGGGAGTCTTATTGTATAAAGTCTCAATTAAGACATATAATGAGAAGTCGATACATTTAAGTCTTAGACATTAGTCTGTGAGACAATTACTCAAAGGTAGAGTAATTATGGTCGACTACGTAGAGTTGAATGCAAACCTAGTTAATCCTTTAACGAAATGTCTTTCTAGAGATATGGTCTATATGACGTCGGAAGAATGGGGCTAAGGAACTTGCACTTCAACCATCTTTAATGGGAACCCAACTTAAGTTTTGAAATTATAAACTAAGTTTAATGGGTACAAACAAGTAAAATTTAGGATTTAGCTGGACACTAGAAATTACCTCATTCCCAAACATTGACTAGTGTCAGGATCTGCATGAAAGAGACTAGATAAAGATATCTTTAATAAGTCCTTGAAATTAACTCACAGAATCATCTGTGTGGATTTACCTATATGGAAATATCTTTAATAAGTCCTTAAAGGTGACTCCAAGACTCACTGGTGTGGATTTACCTATATGAGTATGGGAGTCCTGCCGCTTCCTATGAAAATCTTGATCTTTTTCTAATGCACCTAAGAAACAGGATACCAATACATGGCCATTAACGTGCAAAGCTAAAGGAAAACTCTATCCCATGGAAATGAGTATGTATGATAGTCTCTGGTTTATCTCTAAGTTCCTTAGTTGAAGATCCGTTCATCATAGCACCTTGATAAACTTTGAGCTGTCTACACTAAGTGAAAGTTCACGTTTAAAAAAAAAACATTTATCACCTATGTATGAATTTCCGTGATGATGCCAAGTTTGTAAAATGAATTTATCTTCACTATATTATTTTTAAATATTAACGGAGTCTATATTTATTTTGAAAATGGTGGAGGATTATTGGATATTCAAAAATATATTTGATTTTGTGAAATATCACTTATCTCACATTGGATAGCTACAAGAAAAGTGAAGGCTTTATATAAGGTGAGCTCTATAACTCTTATGTGCTTAAAAGAAAGAGAATGATATAGTACATTGCACTTGGTTCGGTGGTGCTTCACACCACCATGCACGCATGTGTGATAGGGTGCAAGGCGCTTTGTAGACGCAATTTTCACTTTGCACTTGGCACGCAGCATCACGAAGAGCCTATGATCCTTTTCTTTTAGAGTGTGGCATATCCGATTAGACCTGATTGATTGATTGGTTTGGTTTGATGGTTTGAACATGCCTGGTTCGGGTTGAACTTTCAATCGGACACACCTGATGAATCCAAGTGATTTGGACAGTCAAATGGCACGTTTGATCATGTTTACACCTGATGGATCCAACCTTTTCAGTTGTAGGTCTCAATAATATTCTTTGGAAATTAAGAAACCTCTTTTAGGTTTTGTTAAGGTGGTTCAGTCACTAAGCTCTACATTCACTGTACAAGAGATATGAAAATAAAACAATAGTCCTTTGATTTGACCATGTTGTGTTTCTTTATGCTTGAACTTGTATTCAAGATTTGGACTCCTTAGCTTTGGTCCTTGGACTTGTTAATATTTCAATATCTAGGGAACTCCTACCTCTAGGAAGTGTTTGAGTTTTCCTATGGGTTCAATCCAAATTCTAGGGGTATGCGGGTTCACACTCCAACTCTGTTAATGAGCTTCTTGATTTATCAATGAGTTGATGAAGGTTAGATGGAGTTGATGAAGTGTTTTGGAGACTCTAATATGTCTGATTATATTTTTTATTAAGTCTCTTCAAAACTCTCCTTAACTAGCCTTGGAAAAGCTCTCTTATTTATAGAGAATTTTCTCAACGGCTAATCCTTGGTTAGCTGAAGGAACCCTTTGGTTAACCGAGGAGCCCTAATGGAACTTTTTCCTTTTTATATTAGTTAACTACATTGACCTTCGGTCGATCGAAGCAAATCCTTTGGTTGACTGAATGTTGGTCACATAGAGGCTTGAGAAATTAGGCTTTTTGTAATTGTGACTGAGGGGCCTTCGGTTAGCCGAAGGTCCAACCAAAGGCTCTACGGTCAATCGAAGCAATGCTTCGGTCGACTGAGCCCTCAAGCCTTGTATGCATAGGTCCAATGGTTAAATGAGGCACAACCGAGGGCCTTCGGTTAACTGACCAGTACCCTTCGGTTGACCGAAGGTACGACTGAATCCCTATATTGATGGGGAGTCAAGGGACATTAAAACACAAATTTTCTTATTTTCTAAGGTGTTTTAAGGCATTAATCTAGTGCATCTAAGAGTCTATTTTACCTGAGAAAAGGTTGGCACAATAATGATCTCCTTGGTGCTTTTGTAATATCCTGAAAAGTTAAACAGTCTGAACCGCTCAAAAGTACAATTAAGGGTTTTCTTTTATTTATTTTAA
>JAUPMG010303186.1:0-16699 GCA_031762675.1 Pachysandra terminalis | reverse complement strand
ACGGAGAGTACCATGAAGAAAACCAAATCCAACCAAACTCCAAATAGCCCTAATCGAGCACCATCAACAATCGAAAATCCCCAAACTGCTAGCCGCAAACAACCAAGAGGTAGCGAGATCGCTACCTCACGGTTGGAAGAAATCTGCGATCAACAGAAAACTACGATCAACAAAAGAAGAAGGAAGAAAGGAGAAGAAGAAAGGAGGAAGATTACTGTTCACGCGCGAACAGTAGCATGAATAGTAAAAAAATTAGGGTTTCCCCTTCTTTTTTTTATTTTTCTTTAATATGCTTTGATACCATATTGTGGCAGCAAAACTTACTCTCCTCAATTAGAGAGAGAGTATACATTAACTAGAACTAGGGCTAAAACAGTGCATACACAAATAAAGAAAGAAAGGTAAAAGAGAAAAAGAGGAAAAGGGGTTGTGTGTGCCTCACGGCCCACTAGCCCACACTAACACGTTGAAACAAACACTTGGACAATTTTAAAATCCTGGAAAATATTTTTTTTTTCCTCCAATTTCCGACGATTCAAACAAAGCCTTAGGTCAAAATAATATCCACTATAAAGGAAATCTGTTTGAAGCTTATCTTGCCTTCTAGATTCCAAAACATGGATTAGGACAGATAACAATCAAGTTGGTAGGTTCAACAATCTATTTCAAATTAAAATGAGTTGAGTATCTTTGAATAACAGTCTCTATGCTAAGAAGCTAGTTTCATTCTTTCCTCTTTCCACAATAAGTTCTTGCATAAAGCTGATATATAAATTACTCCCCCAAAAGCTAGATACGAGGTAAGAAAGAGCCAATTTACAAGGTTAATTGTTCCTTGAAAGCTCGAGGTTGCTTGCCTCACCCACCCCAAAATAAATTTACTCTCTAGGAGGTTATTTCTCAATCCAAGACCACCTCTAAGCAGCTAAGTACACATATGTAGATTATCGACTGAGAAAGATCGGCTTCATAAAACAGTAGGGTATATTGGCAAGCTGGAGGTAGGAGACAGACATGACATCATCATCCATAAAGAAACCCTTGACAAGATAACCCTTAATGATCTTCTTTGTGATTCTGCTCAAAGTCTATACCATGATTAATAGAAAATGGTGAAAGTGATTTCCCCCTTCTAACCCCTTCTAGCTATGGAAGAAATTGGTAGTCATTATCATCAACATTGAGAATGAATCTATAGAGATACAGTTTTTGTTTTTTCTTTTTTTTTCTTTTGTCTCAGTATAGTGAATATTTCAACAATAAGAAATAGTAAGGAAGGCAAAGCCCCGTGTACAAGAAACGTATACACTAGGACCAAGAAAAGGAATTAGGCCCTCTAAATGAAGTTACAACTCCCATAACCCCCCCTCTATTATCTACAAAATCAGAGAGAATTACATATTTAAATTTTGACCTAATAGTGAACACACTTGGCCTTTCAAGATGGTCTTCTTTATGTAGGCAGCTTCATTGGCTAGTATCCTTACCATAGACCATCTGCCCTGTGGAATTGGACCATTCTTTATCATCACATTGTATGCAAAGAGAAGGCAGAGTTTATAGATCATCTGTCGTGCATAGCCAATTTGCTACAAAGACTAGGGAGCATTTCTTGGGAAGTTCAATATAGCTTGTGTTATGCCTAATTCTTTCTAGCACTGTTACCAACTAGATGATAGAGGCAAGAATGAGTTTCTAACTTTGGAAATTCTCTTTATTTGCTATTTGTTTGGCTATTTCTAGGTACTTTTTTTTGTGGTGGAAGGAAAGGAGAAGGTAATTGTATTAGTTAGAAAAATGGGTAAGACCGTGTACAAGAAATCTAAACAAAGGCTAGAAGAGAACTAGCAATAGCTATACATTATACGAAGGAAAAGAGCACTTCCAATCATTTAGAAAAGGATCAAACCAGAGAATTCAACTCTTGTAGAGGACCAATGGAACAAATATCAAAGAGCTACAATCTTCATGCGCTCCCATCAAAAGATTTATCATTAAAAAAAATGTCGATTTCTTTCCCTCCACAAGTCCCAGCAGACTCAAAAGAAGAAGATTCTCCAAATAATAAAAAATCTTCCACAGCTCAACAATACCTTCCAACAATTAAGCTAGCATCAATCTGCTAGGTATAGCCCATGATACTCTGTATTCATCCATGAAGAAACTTTAAATATCAGATGCATATTGGCAATGTAGGAATGAATGATTAACTGATTCAGACTCCTACCTCCTATGACACTGATTTAGAAGTGTCCATTTCCTTGCAGTAAATATTTTGTTTAGAAAGTTGTTCAAAACTTCATATAAAAAGAGGTCATTTTAGAGGGTACCGGTGATTTCCAAATTAGCCTAGCCAGCGCAAAAGTAGGCTCCTTCATAACTGTATGGCAAAAAAACAAAAAACAAAAAAAAAAAGAACATACAGACAAAAATCCCCATCTATTTCTCACCCACCATCTATCATCTTCATCATTCTTCAATAAATGAGTCAAATGAAGATCCTACAACAGCAAGATACTCTACCTCCCAATCAAATAACACACTCTTGAATATCATATCAGACTCCAACAGACCTCTCCACTGCTTAGTCTTACATACCCATTGACCAACAATTCGGATTGGAGGCTGCTTCAAATAGATCAGGAAATTTCACTTTACGTGGAATGTCACCCTAACAGCAAGTTTTACTCCAGAAATACACCTTATCTCATGTCCTTATTTTGAACACGATACCTTTAGAGAATTTCTCAAGGCGTCTTGTGATAGTCTTCCAAACACTAACATTGTGGGAACCTCAGCCGATATTACTGCTCACCTTATTGCAACTTCCCATATTCTCAATGAACAATAGCTCATAATATGTTCTCTATTCACTAGATCTCCATAGCCATTTCCAAAGAAAGAGCTTCATTAAGTGATGACAAAGACCTCAACCCCAACCCACATTGTACTCACTAGGTAAACAGTTTACCTCACCTCATTAAATGGCTCTAAGTACGTCAGTACATTTGCAAGGGTACTATTGATTCTTGGACAATGTCTCTTTGCCTCCCTTAGAAAGATACCCCTTCTTCTAAACTGTTGATCACCTCCCTACCATTTCAACAATTGGATCCTAAACTCTAATCGTCTTGTAAGAGGCCCCACCCAGCTGCTACGAAACCCAGCTACAAAGTCAAGCTAGAACTTGCCATGCAAACCAAATTGGCTATTACCTTCTCTAAATTAGTCTCTTACCCATAAATGACCCTTCCATAAGTTAATATTCTAGTCGGAGACCACTTTGGAGCAACAAAAGAGTTCATTGATGTTAATGGCTTCTCACACAAAATCAATGTATCATATGTGAATCATATATGTGTGACATTAGAAGCTCCTCCACCAACAAACCCTAAATGAGACTACCTCTATTTTTTTCAATATCTTTCCAAATGTAATGACCTGAATCACGACTATACACTTTGCACATGACCACAACTGTACACGTGGCACATTTGTTTGATTTTCATGATTCATATGCTTAAATATTGTTTTGTATGATGATGTGGCAATTTGATGTTTATTTTAGTGGCTTGATTGGTAATTAAAGTTTTAGGTGGTTTATTGTACTTGCTTGCTTTGAGCATTTATGTGGTTTAAAGTGATTTGGTTTGGTTGGGCGAGATTTGGCTCTCTATAAAAAGGGAGATGAGGGTTAAATCTCATTTGTTTGTGTTTTAATTTTGGGAATTTTGGAGAGAAAGAAGAAGAGGGTTGTGAGAAGGAAACCCCTAGGAGCTTGGAGCTTGATCCTTGGAGCATGCATCTTCTTCTTGTGCTCTTCAAACTTGTAAGTGTTACATAAACATTAACCCTCCTCTTCTCTTCTTGTTTTCTTTGGTTATTAAAATGGAGAAGTGGAATATGAATGTTGGAAATGCATGTGAAGGTGGAGGTTAGAGTTGAATGCATTATTGTGTCCCATGGTGGGGATCAAATGAGTGAGGTTTGGTTTGTATGGAAGTACAATGGAAGTACTAGTGATTTCTTGAATGAATAAATATGTGTTTTCAAAAGAATTGCAAAAACCTAATCTTCATGTGGGGTTTCAAAGGATTCTTAAGGCTTTTAAACCCATAGCAACTAGCAAGACCTTAGATTTGGTTGGGTTCTGGTTAGCATGAGTTTGGGTAGCAAGGTTTGAGGGCTTGGGTTGAAAAACTTGACGAGGAGTGGCTTCGGCAGGTCCTTCGACTAGCCGAAGACCCTTCGGCGAGGTCACCCGAAACCCAGAAAATCCAGTGCCTGAGCTTGGTTAACCGAGCTCAAGCTTCGGTCGACCAAAGGCCGGCTTCAGTCAACTGAGCCGCCTTCGGCAGCAACTCGAGTAAGTCATGGTTCTCAGGTTTTGGGCTTCGGTTAACCGAAGGTATGCTTTGACTCACCGTAAGACCAAGCTTCGGTTAATCAAAGGGGAACCTTCAGTTCACCAAAGGACGTTGTGTTGTTTGTTTTACGGTACCTTGTCCCGTGTATGATATGCTTTGGGTTTTAGTACACATGTGTATATGGGAACACATAAGTTTTTGAGTATCTTGTTTGTGTGATATTGATGGTTGATGAATGCATAGCCTATAGTGTTTAACTTAGTGTTATTTAGGCATGTGTTGAAATTTGTTATGATGTGTTGAGTCAGGAGCAAAGTATGAGCAAGGTGAGCAAATGTGTATTATGTTTACAGATTAAATGCATTGGATACGAAGTATGAAACTCCATGTTGTTGTATTGTCATACATGCATTGGTTAATTATCATGGTTTTAGAATCGTGATTGGACATGACGTAATTGTACTGCCATGTAGTATTAGCCCTAGTTAGCTAACGATAATTATCATGGGAATAAAGACATGGTAATTGAATAAGTAGTGACCCAATAACTACGTTATTACGTAGGTGATCCTTATAATACGAGTTTGTCAAGAACAAATGGCCAACTATACTTGGGCTATCTAGTAACCATGAATGGAATTGTAATTGAATGCAACTGCATGTGCCTTATCAGGGTGACTGTGTTTGGGCCATTCATTAACAGGGTCTGTGGTTTTGAGTCCCTAAAGAAAAAATAGATTACTAGGCAATTGTGATGCAAGAGGCATTTGATCTTTGCCTGAAGTTGGATCGTTTCTATTCGGCGGGTATCCATAAGTCCGAGAAGGAATTTGAGACAGGCTCCCTAACATGTGTACCTCTGTAGCGTGTTTGTGCATGTTTACTTGTATTTTGTTATTGTATGAGCATTGCATATCATTAAATTGGATTAGTAGGGACGAATAGTATAGATCTGTCGATTATTATCCCGTTGGATAATTTGGCATGAATGCTCAATAGCATGATTTGAGATGCTAGTTGTGGTTAGTATTGAGGACCTGAGGTACTTACTGCATTCGATTCGTTGACCACATGCATAATGTACTCATAAGATCATTATTATTTTTTTTATCAGTAAACATATCATTATATTAATGTGGCAAAAAGGCCAAAGCTATACAGTAAATGTGTTGTACAAGTGTTATGCAAAACCCCCAAAAGCTATCATTTATGATATACTCTGTGCATCCCATTTGAGACCCCATTTGTAGTCAAAATCTGTATAGTTAACCTTCCTAAATTCCGTATAATTAGAAACCCAAAAAAAAGAGTAAAGAGAGGGTGTTGTCAATCAGCTTCTGAACTTCTTTTTCCTTTTCTTTAAATATTCTCTTATTCCTTTCTTGCCAAATAGTCCATGCAATAGCTGCCGGGTATAGATTCCATAGACTGTCGCTTATTTTCCTTCCCTTTTCTTCCTCCATCCCCACCTATTTAATTCCGTCTTGAAATCGTGATGCATAACCCAGACCATGTTGAATTTGGAGATAAAAAAGAACCAGATCCTTCTGGTCATCTCAGAATGAAGAAGCAGATGAGAAACCGATTCAGCTTCCTTTTTACATATGCAGCACCTAGGGCTAGAGGCCATCTACCATCCTCTACGTTTGAGATTATCTTCCCTGAGAATCTTATCCAAAACTGCTGTCAATAAGAAAAAAGAATCCTTTGCTGTCCATAATGTTGTTGAACTATTATATGACTGATCGACGTCATGATAAGTTCAGGTTTGATTGATATATTATGATTGCAACATCATGTTTATACTTTCATGTTGATGATAGGGTTAGAACAAGCATATGATTTATTATAAATTTATAATATGAGTTAAACTGGTTGATGGCATGTGATAGCATGATATCCTATTAAGATGCATGTATCTGTTTTGGGAGGTTACTATTTTGTAACATCTTACTGGGCTGTGAGCACCCCTTACAATATTTTCAGGTTAGCCTGGGATCCAACGATGAGGTGACTGAGACGAGGTGGAACCGTAGAGTCTAGTTCAGCTCTAGATAGAGAGTAGTCTAGACCAATTCTTTTGATGTAATGTTGAGTCAGCTCAAGGTTTTGTATGAGATGTGGAGTTGGTACAGTGCACTTCAGCATGTTATCTTTTTGTAAAAAGTCATTTGTTGGACTCAAAACTTTGTATTTTGCTCTCATACATATATACAACCTTTGATGATTTCTCGTTATTATCTAATCTCATTACATCTTTTCCAGAAGGGGATCAATGACCTAGCGGCCTTTTTGTGAGTCCGAGGTCATGTTGCCGAGGTTCGTGTTGCACGGATTTCAAGGTGTGACACCAATGCTTTTGCAAGGATAATAAATAGGAAAGGATTAATCGACGCCAAAAAGGAAAATGTAGAGAAGTATTCATCAATCTAATCACAGTCCTATCACCAAAAGGTGTCCCTTTTTATAAAAACCACAATTTTATTAATAAAATGGAATATACTGTGGTACATCAAAGAGGGCACTAGGCCTCGAGTACAACAATGATAAAAGAAAAAAAGAAAGAATACAAGAAAGGGAGATTTACTCTCTAAGCAAAATTCTAAATTACTATAATTCATCCATCACCTCTTCACTAAAAAGTAAAAATCCCTCCCTTCTAAGGCACCCCTATTTTTGCCAATCAATCTGCCAACTCATTTGCCGATCTATGCACCCATATAAAGGATGTAACCAATGTGAATGCAATCAATTTGACTAGCCTTATGGACCCCTCTAACTTCCATGATCCAACCGCTCCACCTTTCATCTACCCTATAATAGATGTTGAATCTTCTTCTATAATCAATTTGAGCACTTGTAATCTCTTTGCCTCCTTGAGTCCAAAGAGGATATACTCAAATTTACCACTAATAGAAAACCCTTCCCCAATTGGTCAAGATTACATGTGCATAATCTCTCCTGTAGGGTCCTTAAGGTTGAAGACATCACCAATCCCTGATAGCCACGAATTATCATTAGAGCCTCCATCAAAGTTCAAGTTAATGAATTCTATGGATGGCGCATGCTAACTCGCACAAGAATTATGCTTTGTTGGCTGGACAGAACAAATTTTTTGTCTCCCAAAACACCCCACATTACCATGTGCCTCAACGGCTTATACATCTTCCTCCCCTTGGCTTTGATCCCTATGAAGTGCCATTATTGTAACCGCTTTCCAATATCAACAAGCATTGCTCAACAGCATCCAATCAAACTCATGAAATGACATAACAAAGTCGTAGCCACCTAACAATGAACAATGAGATGGTTAATAATTTTTCCTCTCTCATACACATCATACACACATAGGGACCGCGTGCTATGAGATTCCTTGTTTGAAGGATATCGCAAGTGTTAAAATCTTTTCGAGAACCATTCCTCAAGAAAGCTCTAACTCTAAGAGGACTGGGTGCAGACCAAACTGGTTTGGCGGGTGTAAGGGCCACGAATCTCTATATGTGGGACAATAAAAAAAAAAAAAAAAAAAGAACAATGACTTACATGAAAATATACCTTTAGGACCATTCGATCAAACCAATTGATCCTCCATACAGGGGTCTAAAAACAACTTTGAAACGATAAGTCAAAAGAGCTGATTGCTCCACATCAATAGGAAGAGGATCCTTCTGTAATGGAAGGCTCCAGGAAAGACCATTATCCGATCGAGGGATGACATCAACTGCAAAAGCATCCTTATCAAGAACTGCACTATAAACATGGTTGAATTCAACTCGCAGGATTTCTCCTCCACCACAAAGCTTTCCAAAACCTGACTTTCTTTGCATACAATGTTATCAAATCTCCTGGGCGAGGCTAGGCGATAGACCTGCCTATCGCCTAGGCGACTAGGCACTCGTCTAGACAACAATTTTTTTAGAAAGGAGTCTGTAGTAAATAAATGACATACATAGCATTTATAAAAACAGAATATGCCAATAATTTGAAACAGTAATTAACATAACCATGCCAGCCCCTCTTTTCTCTTTCCGCCAAATTTAGAAACCTAGAGTTCCCCTCAAGATCAAAGCCTTCCTGTGGTCTTCTATTCTATATTGCATTAACACATCTGATATGCTGCAGCAAAGATGGAAGTATCTTGCCATCTCACTACAGGTTTGTCACTTATGTTTGCGGGATGGGGAGTCAATGGACCATATTTTTACTCATTGTATTTTTGCTAGAGACGTTTGGCTGCATCTTTTGCAGATGGCAGGCCAGTCTTGGACACTTCCGGTGGTTATTCATTCTATGATGGAGCAGTGGAGGTTTCCCATGCTGAGGAAACAAGGCAGGCTATTATAGAGATCAGTTTTCTTTGCTGCCGTCTGGTCTCTCTGGCTTGAGAGGAACAGGAGGATGTTTCATGATGAGAGATCAGGGTTTCAGTCGATTATTGATTCCGATATGGCCTTAGCAGCAGAGTGGGTGTGTACATATGCAGAGTTTAAGGATATGGACATCTCGGAAGTGATCAGAGAGTGGAGAACGGTGATCCATTTGTATAAAAGGTCCTCTCAACTTCAGGTGAGCTGGCTGCCCCCTAGGGCGGGTATTGTCAAGCTCAACTTTGACGTGTACTCATGATCATCAGGCATTGGCGGGATCTTCAGGGATTATTCGGGTACTATCTACATGTTTTCTCCGGCCCTATTGGGGAAATGAATGCACTCAGACCAGAGCTACAGGCATTACTGGTGGGTTTGAAGGAAGTCAAGGAATAGGGTATCCATGATTTTGAGATTGACGGAAATTCTTCGGTGGCTATTTCTAGGATGACGGACAGACAGGCTATGTTATGGCATTTATCCTATCTGGTTTGTTTAGCTTGGACGTTGGGAGATGGGATAAACATAGTTTTCACCCATGTGCCTAGAGGTGCCAATCATGCAACGGACAGTTTAGCGCGTTCGGGAGTGGCCAGAGATACGTTGTTTAGTGGGATTCCAGGAAATGTTCTATTAGCAGATTAGACATATCTGGATTTCGGGCTTTTTCTTCTATTTTATCTTTTCTATTTCTTTTTTATTACTTTTGTATTTCTTCTTTTGTTTTCCTCTTTCTTTCCTCCTCTTTGGGTTTCTGCCTTTTGGCTTTTGGTTAGTCCACTTGTTAGCCTTCATGTACTTTCTCTCTTTTTATAATATATTGACTGTTATTCATCGAAAAAAAAAAAAAAGCAATTAATATAACTTGATTTCTACCAATATAGACTACCTAATGCAATGAGCAACCATATAATAAATTTACTAAGGTCTGAATGATATAAAATCCAATCAAAAATATCGGGTTAAATAATCATAAAAAATTAAAGTCAATAAAGCTTGGATGCTTTATTTAGGTTAGAGTAGACTCTAGAGACTTGGAGCTTAGCAATTAAAATAAATAAAGCTTTAAGTTAAGCTGCATAAAAGATACAACATATTAAAATCAGTAAGTTTGATTGATAATATTAATTAAACTAAATCAAATACTAATTGAAAATTAAACTAATTAAAATATAAACTTCCACATTACGCAATAGGCGACCGCCCAGGTGGATTAGGCAATAGGCGGTCGCCTAACTGGCTAGGGCCTAGGCACACTCAGCCTACGCGACCCTCGCTTGAACCCTTAGAAACCACCTAGGTGCCTAAGCTAACGCCTTTAACAACATTGTTTGCATATATCCCCACACAAGCCCAAGTATGAGGGCTGAACACACGAGCCAAAGAAAAAACATGCTTCATGGGCTGTATTCAGGTACTATCGCCTGTCCATTAATGTCCCATTGGTTCTTACCTTTCATACTGCAAAAGTTATCCTCTTCAACATGCAAATCAAGAAACTCCAACTTACAGGTGGAAATATATGAGTTCCGGTCAGGATAACCCCGCCTGCGCTTGAGAGTTTCTGTTGACCAAAGGCTGTTAATGCCCCATGTCATGCCAACCCAAGCTCATTTAAAACTGAGTGGTTCGGACAGATTGGAAAGTCGAGTAGAAAACTGCTGGCTCCACTTCAATTGGGCTTTCTCCATGTTTATCTTGCACAAGCCAAGACTATCATCCTAACTCTTCAATAAACTCGCTCTTTGAAATGAGAACACATCCAAAAATTGCTTTCCACACCAAAATATTCTATGATTAGAAAAATGAGCCCTAGAAGAAATCCTTTCAACTTTTTAACCAAAACCTTTGAAAGGATTTTGTATACACTTGCATTTTGTGAAAACGTCCAACCGTACCTTTGAGGATAAGGAGAGGAATGCGGTGACAGTGAACTATATCCTTAGGCTTCTCTCCACTGGTGTTCCAAACCATAAGACTTTGTGAGGTGAACATTTTAGAATTCAATGGGGTTGGAAGATAGGGATTCTTTGTGACGATGTATAGGTTTAGCTAGCTTGTTTTTTCAGGCTAACTCTAGATATACACTATTCATGTGCGGGGGGCGGCTGCCGTAATTATCTACACTACATTACAAAATCGTTATTTACCATCAAAGAAAAGGTAAGACCACCAAAGGATGAACTTTTGAGATATCTACACCCCCACCCAAAAGAACTCACAGAGATATATGGCCAATACCATGCAACAATCACAGTCATGAATGATGAACCGCAACCTATTCTTTCAGGACTATGTCAGATACCCAAGTGAAGATAGATATTATCATTAGTAAACAATCGCATGCCAATTTGAGCTATTCAGTAAATGTCAAGTTGGATACATAGTTTCCCAGTTTCTTAGCCAACAGTAAATGTTGATTGCAGACACATAGAAGACGAATGCGAATTTTTTTAAGAATGTATCTTTGCTATAACATGTTGGAAGACAAAAAATAAATAATTGAATAAGCAAAATTAGAAGCAACAAAGAGAAAAACTCATCTTAGGGGTTACAGTCAAATTACAACTCAAAACAAAAAGGGAAAGAAAAATCGTAAGATAATAGGCAATATAAGTGAAAATGAAAATGAAAAACAGAGATTGAGAGAGACTTACAAGAAGAAAAAGAAAGCAGTCGGGGGTTTCTTGGGCCTATTGGCATCTTCCTTCTTGGTTTTCTTCTTTGGCCTCCTTGCTGATCTGGGGTTCCTTTCCTTCTCGCTAACTCTTCTCTGTTGTGCAACCCTCTTCGTCTTAGCTGGTGATTTCAACTCTAATGCCTTCTTCCTGAAGAAATTGCAATAAAAAAGAATATGAATATGAAGAACATGTTGAGAAGTTCTAGAAGAACGAAAAAGTAAAATGGGGGCTGAGAGTTCATTACTTCTCGGTTATGTTTTTCCTTTTTTCAGCAGAAGCAGAAGCAGTGGCTGTAAGAGACTTTAGAGCTTTCTTCGCCATCGCTGCTCGTCTCTTTCTTTTCGGTCGTCGCTACTTATTACTGTTTGTTTGACATAGAGAGAGCGGTTTCTGTGGTCTTTGCCCTTCGGCTTGTTTGCCTTCTTTGGTCCCAAATGTTGGGTGCTGCTTCTTACCCAAAAAAAATATGTAATGGTGTAAATGGGCTGGCACGGCCCACAGCACGTTTGGCGTGTGCCCGTCGTGCTTTCGGGTTGGCACGGTCAGCAGTCCGCACTGGACCGTGTATTACCCATTTTGACAAACCCCAGGCCCAGCACGGCACGACGGCCGTAGCACGGGCTGGGGCATGCCGGGCCGTGCCAGGCCGCGTGTCGTGCTGGGCGGACGTGCCGTACACGTACTGGGCAGGTTTTCTGGGCCGCCAGCGGGCCTATCACTCCCAAATACGATTTTTTTTAATAAATTATATAAAATACAAAAAAAATATTAAAAAATTAAAAATTTTAACATATAAAAATATAAGTTTAAACATATAAATTTATAAAAACTTGAAAAATTACAAATTTAAACTTATAAAATTTATAATTTTATCATAAAACATATAAGTTTAAACATATAAAACTTATAAAAAAATTATAAATTAAATAAATTTAAACTATAAAACTTATGAAAACTTGGAACAACTTAAAAGAATTATAAATTAAACTTGTAAAAAATTATGACCATTTTTAAAAGTATAAGTTTAAACTTATAAAAAATTATAAAAACTTACAAGTTAATTTACAACTTATAAAACTTAAAATGTTTATATAAAACTTAAAAAAAAATTATTAGTTAGAAATTATTTACAATTTATATAAAAACCTATCTAAGTGAAAATTAATATTTACAACTTATGTAAAACTTATATAAACTTATTAAAATTGATAAAAATTTAAAGAAAAATATAAATTAAATTTATAACAAATATAAGTTTAAATTTATAAAAATTGTAAAAGCTTATAAAAAATATAAATTTAAATTTATAAAAAACTTATAAAACTTGTAAAAACTTACAAGTTAATTTACAACTTTAAAAACTTATACAACTTATAATACTAATATTGCTTAACTAATACAAGTGAAGAACAGTATGAGCACATGAAAAAAAATCTCACTTTATTTATTGAATATGTTTTCTGCTTTCTAAGTGTGGAAATTCATATGCTGATATGACTTAATTTTTTTTATTGTTGTATGATTGTCTTTATGTTATGATATGGTGTGTTGTTTAAGACTTACGTTATTCCATAAGGATGGATGACAGAGTCGGTTCTTACTAGGCATTCTAAGCTCACGCAACTTACTCATGTTACAGGTTGAGGTAACGCGAGGTCATGGACTTGGACTTGAATGATGATTTAATTATTTTTTTATGTTGGATTCAAATGTGTGTAATAAGATCAGACCAATTTCAGATTATATGTGTTAATCAGGATTTAGGCTCTTATGAAGCCATGATGATGTAATTGATTTTATTTAAACTTCCGCACTCTGATAGTTTGTTATGATTGGATGTTAATCCTTTTATTGTGATATTGGTTTGATGTTCCACGTTTCACAATTGGGAACCCGAAGGTTGCACCTCGTGATCCATGCCACCCACCATGGACACTAACCCATGATATGAAGGCCACCATGTTGCTAATTTATGAGTAGAGGTTACTCAAGGAATTCCAACCACAAATGCTAGTTTAAAGTGCATAACACTCAAGGAGTTCCACCTGTTGCTAATTTAGAGTGCATAACACTCAAGGAATTCCACCCACCATATATTATCACCTCTCGGGCTCACTTAACCATCACATAAACCTAGCCTGAATGCATTATTAACTATGAACCAAATGATAGTCATCAATGGAAACTATCTACGTAACCATATACGCGGATAATCTGATTGAATGCCAACATTAATTTCCCAGATGTTCAATACAAATACTAAAATTACACAATTCAATTACCAATCCAAAGTCTCCCAATATCAAAGTGTAGTCAAGTCCAAGGGTGAGTGGTGGGTACCAACCATCATGGAACATCAAGTTGATACCCCTGATTAATCTTGAGTCTGTAAACCAAATACCCAATCAATGGCACAGAACCCACATCAATCCCCAACAAAACTAATTTCAATTGATAAGCACATGTTGAGTGCAATATAGGTAAGGCCAAGTTAATAAGCTAATCAATGATGTAGGGTGTACCATGGAATTCACAGGTGGTTCCTCTCAAGTAAGCTAGGGTCATCCAACCACAATTTGACTCACTGAGACCATTCTTAAACACACGGTGTACCCCTAACCCAATTACTACCAAAATGAAGTCTCAACCCCTACGAAAAATTAATGTCAATAAGTGGAATTGTGAGTACAACCACATGGAACAACAAAGAGATGCCTTCGAATCAATCTTTGATTCCAGGGATCATGCCCCAAGTTAAATGGCACGATTACCAACCAATCATTCACCAAAATCCACCCTATGTGTCCATCGACAGGCTCACCGGTGGACCAATTAAGCCTATATTTAAGTCCATGTCGGCAGGCTCACCAGTGTACTAGCGCCTGTCGGTGGGGACAACCCTGTGTATTTTGTTCCCTGTCGGCAACTCCACCGGTGTACCGGTGAGTGCTAATGAGTCGCGATTCTGGGAAATTTCTAGGGTTTTACAAACCCTACCACAAGTCCACCTTAACTCCAAATCAGTTAAGACTAAAATTAACACTTCCAATTAATGTAGAAACAATCAAGAACATTATAAAATCATCAATCGACAAATCAAATGGATTAAATCGAATATTTAACATCATCATATAAGCTATACATACAACTGTAAATCTGAAGAACAATATCCTAACATCTATCAATCCATACAATCAATTTAAACCTATTTCGATCACAAAACACTATAATATGAATCCATGTAATAAATTCGAGATCTATGCTGTTCCATATGAACTACATAGAAAATGTGACTTACCTAGAGTTTGCTCCTTGATCAACTAATATCCCTTCTTCTTTCCTCACTTTTCTTCTTTTTCTTCTTCTCTCTTTTCCAGATCTTGCTTTGACCTCCCTTCTTTCTCCTCTTTTACAAACCTCAAAACCTAGTTTACCAACCCAAAACACTATTCACGTTCTAAGAGAAACCCTCACTTTTTAGACTTCCTAAATAACCCAAATCCCCTTCCTAATCTCTTCTTAACCTTCCCTACACATAACCAACAAATTAGTTAACTTCCCCACTGAGGATCCTTTTAAAATATCAACTTTCTATTAATTTAAACTCCCTCATTAATTTCCTGATCAACTTCTTACTAACTCAAACCTCAAGGTAAATTACTGAACCACCCTTAGTCCTATAGCTAATGGTTTACATGACTATCTCACTTCTCACTCAATTCATCATTATTTAATTCCTCTCTAACCTTTATACTTTCCACTAATTATTCTTATTGTCCAAATTTTCTTTTAATTACCAATTTAGCCCAACTTTAAACAATAGTTATCAACTTGAAATATTATGTTCATAGGTTCATACATTCAATTCTAACTTTATAAAATGGGGTTATCTTGATTGTTCATGATCCTTCTTAGATAAACAAATATGAGTTTCTACACCTATTGGTTTGTATTTCCCAATTATGCTCATTTAATCAATTTAATTAATCTTAAATTAACTTAAATAACTAATTACTGGTTTAGGGTCACTACATTGAGATATGGAATGTTGTTAACCAACTAGGCCCACTTAAAAGTCCAGGCCAGATGGTTTTCAAGGAATTTTTTATAAGAATTTTTGGAAAACTGTGGGTGCTGATGTGTGTGATATTGTCAAAGAGTTCTTTATCTATGGTTTATTTCCAAAGGTTTGAACCATACCCACACAGCCCTCATCCCTAAATTGAAAACCCAAGATGTCCTAGAAATTACAGACCCATCAACTTATTCAATTTCTGTTACAAATGATTGCCCCTAACCAAAGTGCTTTTGTGCCTAAGAGGAACATTGATGGCAATATCTTACTTGCACAAGAAGCCCTACTTTCTATTAACAAAAAGAAGAAAGGGAAAAGATGACTAATTGGTTTAAAACTGGAAATCAGTAAAGCTTATGACAGAATTAGTTGGTTCTTTATTGAAAAAAACTCTTCTTTTTTTTGGCTTTCACCAAAGATGGGTTAATTTGATAATGCTCTGCATGTCATCTGTTTCTTATAGTATTCTTATTAATGGTGTACCATGTGGTAACTTAGAGCCTAAACGTGGGATTCGACAAGGTGATCCCTTGTCACCCTACATCTTCATTATAAGCCAACAAGTCTTGTCATCCATGCTCAACAGGGCCGAGAACCTGGGCCTCATCCATGGCATCCAACTTTGTACAGGTGGATCGACCCTCACCCATCTTTCCTATGCGGACGATATCCTCCTTTTTGGTAGGGCTTCCCCTAATGAATGTGTCAACTTAGTTGAGACTGTTGATCTTTTCTGTCGGCTGGCGGGCCATACTGTTAACAAGAGCAAATCATTTTTTGTGACTAGCCCTAACATTACAAGATTGGAGATATCTGAAATGTCAAAAACCTTTGACTGGCATTGGACTAAAGAGTTCAAATCTTACCTTGGCATGCCCATTGGGTCTGGTAGGCCCACTAACACCACTGGTAGGGTGGAAGTCTTCCACCCTTAACCAAGCCGGCATAACTACTCTTATCACTGTCACTCAAGTTGGCCAAGCCCGCTGTAACAGCCTGAAAATTTTCTAAAAATATTAACTTGAAAGTCTTAGGATAATATAGTAATTTAATGAGATTGATAGTTTAATCTCAAATTAGTAATTTAGTTAGACCACCTAAATCTTTAAATTACATAAAATACATTAGGAAACCTAAGTCATTAAGACTAAGTAAATTAGACTGATATATTTAGGAATAGTGTTGATCAGATTATCTAATCAAATATTT
>JAUPMG010303156.1:0-16063 GCA_031762675.1 Pachysandra terminalis | reverse complement strand
ATAGCCTCCTTTATATATATATATATATCAAAATAAGTTCAAGTAACGTGTATAGATACATTTCTGGGAGTGGTACGTCCCTAAAGGTCTTCATTGAGAACCTTACCCAGGAAATCAAGAGGAGAAGAAATCCAGCTACAAGAAAAGTAATCAAGGGCATGGTCTGAAAGATAGTCAGCAACTTGATTTCCTTCTCTAAACACGTGCATGACGATGACATTTGAGCAACAACTGATAGTATTTTGAACTTATGCAAGTGTGTCACAGATGAACCGGGGAATTGAACCTAACGGTTTATTGATGAATGAGACAATACAAGATGAGTCGCCTTCAATGATCATGTGTCCAATGTTAAGAAATTTCGCAAGTCTGACTTCTCCTAGCAGGCCAGTAGCTTCGGCAACCAAAATATTCAAATGCTTTGAGACTAATATAAGTAGATCCTTATCTACATTTTATGAACCTCTTGGTATTTATTTGTTCTAAAACATCCAATTGTATAATTGGTGTATGTGTTTGTCAACACAAATTTTGTGTATTTTATTCTACACAAAATCCAATGACAAATTATAAGGTAGTAATTTCTTTGATACAAGGAACGGGATTTGACTCTCTTAATGGTGCTCGATCACGTGAGCATCCTTTGATTAACGAGTACTTTAATTAAGACAATGGCCAGATGACACGATTCTCGAATTTCTGAACGAGTGTAGGTGTCATTCACTCTATCCTTTGCACGTAATCAGATGTGAAGATGATTTTCTCCATTTGTGATTACGTATTTCTTGTTTGTAGAGACGATTGTGAGAGATTATTTATCCTGATTTGTATGTGTCGAAAGGCTTTAGCGGTTTTTTTTTTTTTGTGCCTTCGAGGCTACAGGTTTTCAAGGTATCATAGCAACAGATTTTCAGTATTTATTCTCCTTTTCCTCTATTTTGAAATGAGAGAGACCCCTATTTATAGATGTAGGAGGGTAGAGTCCTTCAATTCTCAAATACTTATAGATAATTGTCAAAATTTAGAGATAATTAAAGTTTAAGTAAATAACTCTTTGTGGGATTCATTTGAGAGTAACTCACGTATACATTATTTTTTCTTTTCACTTAAATAAAAGGTTCACATGTATCTTTAAGAACTTCATTCTTAAGTGGGCTTCACTTCTTGATATCATGTCATTTTGGATCTCAAAAATTATATGCATGTACTTTCAAGTTTCAACCAACTTGATTTATGGTACCAAGTTCATATCCATAGAACATTAAAGTTCATCTATTACAACATGTGCAATATTTTTAGGAGCTTGCGATAGGAGAGTCGCTCCTTCCGGCATGCCACATCCCAATCCCACCAAAACATCAATGCTACAATTTGCTTCACGATACATATGCTTAGTAGAACAAACCATCTCTTGCTAAGTCCATGTCATCAATTAAGGACAACTTTAAATTATCTGCTAAAAGTTTTCTTTTCCTCAAATGAGCTGAGTAGCAATTTTAGAGTTTGATTCCACCCATTGGAGCTTGAAGTCTTCTCCCACACCATTTGTGTAACAACCCAAAAAACTGAAACAGAAAATTTCTTTTTATATAAGGGTATAATAGTAATTTAATAAGATAAGCTATATCCTTAAATACTTATGTAATAAACTTTATACTACCATAATCTATATTATTGTATTAAGACTTTATATAAACACACATAATAACCTATTATAATATTCAAGGCTTATATAATTAAGTATTTGGCTTAATTAATTAGTCTTGGGCTTAATTAAATGGAATTGGGCTTATAAACCTTAATTGGGCTTAAGTGATTAAGTAAGGATCTTAAGTAATTAATTAGCTTAATGGGATCAAGGCCCAAAACCCACAAGTTAAACTTAGAACATAATTAATCGCGTTTTTATTAAAGGCTTTCTAGAAAACTTGAGATAGAAAGTTACTAGGAGTCCCAAACAGCTTAAAAATGAAGCCTATTAGTTATATTAGGATTCCACATTAAATAAATAATAAAAGACTAGTTTAAGTAAGACTAGGATAACTAAAATCAATGGTTAAGATATTGTAGGAACATCTAAGATTAATCTAATGGTTAATATTACAAATAAAGACTTAAAATCTGATTAGGATTGATGTAGGATAACATCAATGGATAACTCATAATAGATCTAGAATACTTTAATCCAAGGGCTGTAATCGAAATAATCTAATCTAAAGGCTATTAATTAATACATAATCCTTAACTAAGTACAACTCATAAATCAACTAGAAAACTGTATATACACTAAAGGGGACGTGTGTGAATAGTCATTCTAAGAGAGGGAGAAAGATAGCTGAAGCTGGAGCTTGGAGAAGAATAACAGTTCAGATTTGAACTGAGAAGAAGATCCGAAGAAGATTAGCCAGGGTAAGTAATTCAATTAATCCTTATTTTGGATTTGGATTTAGGTGAGATGCCATATTCAGTGAATATGACATAACACTTTAATTCAAACTCAAGAACATGTTGATTTTACTTAAAACTCATACTTGAAGCATGATCATCCTATTGAAGGTAAATTGGTATTTTTGGATTGATATTTTAATTAGGTTATATTCGGAATTAGATTTAAATATGAGTTTGTATTAATGCGATTTGCAAATTATTATTTAAAATATAAAAATCAAATGAAAACCCCGTACTAGGCCCAACCGGCGACCTGCCGCTTAGGCTGCCGGTTGCACCCAGTTGGTCCAGCAGCCCTACTGGCGTGCCGGTAGCCTGCTGGAACCCTACCGGTTCCCAATATGGGAATTGGATGTACTGCCTATCCTACCGGAAGGCGAACCGGTGTGCCGGTGGGGGGCGGGGGCCCCCCCCCCCCCCCCCCCCCCCCTTGCCCTGAAAACATGATTTTGGCCCCTGGATAGCCTGCTGGTGGCTACCCTGTTGAATGTGTTTGTTTTGGACCCTACTGCCTAGCCTGCAAGCTGCAGCAGTAGACTTGTTAACTGTATTGTGTGGCCCTGTTTAGGCTACCGGATGGCCCATCGGTCAGCCCAGTTTGGTTGTTTTGTTTTAAATAAAGTGTTATAAGGATTGGTGATTAATTGAATTACTTGTATGCTATTGATTTATGACCATATGATAAAATTGTGACTTATCAGAAATATGTTATCATCTTGATTGATTTATTGTTATCACGAGTTAGATATATTTAAGGCATTATCATGTATATTTAGAATTTATGCACCATTGTACACTTACATGAATGATTAGCTAATGTGCACCATCACTTCATTTTGCACATCATAGCCAATATGAGTTAATGACCTTATTTTGGTCATAAACTTGACTTACCATCGGACTTCACTTATGATGGAGTTTCTGATCTAATTTGAGTGGATCATAACCTGGACATCATGATTAAGTGAGGAAGTCCCGGATGGACTGATTATTTTGGTCGAGGGATTTGGCCGTCCCAATATTATCCCACTGTTCTTATCATCAAGATAGCATATTTTCATATACGTAACTAATACCGAATGAAATTTTGTTAGCATTCACTTTATGTAGTGCTCGCTGAGGTTATTATCCTATTTTTGGACACCTTGAATTTTTGCATTGCCCTGACTGCAAATAAGTGAGAGAATTGCGCCCTCTTGGTCGAAACCCCACAAAACCATGATGCGCATATGGAATATCTTACTGAGAGTGGTCGTGTATGCGAGGGACGGTTCGAGAAGACGTCTTGCTCAATAATTAATTGGCCTAGTGTGGGACTTACATAATTCGAATTCTAAACAGCATGCATAATTGCACAACATATGTGTTTGCATAGATCACACTTAGTGATCAAACCCTTTCATTGTTGCATGATCATGCATTGCATTTACTAATAACTGAACCTGCATTCATATTGCATTACATCACATTGCATATCATGTTTATCACATTATTATATGTATTCTGTTTTAGACTATTGATTATTATTGGAGAGGGGCTTTGACCCTATTTCAATCTAAAATACTGTTTAATTGATTTATTTACTGAACTAAGTGTAGCTGACGCCTTTGAGCAAATATTTCAGGATCTTTAATTAGTAGACAACAGAACCATGGAGATCAAGATGGAGACCAAGACCAAAATAAAGATAATAGATATTACTAGGATTTATTTGTCTATTTTGATAGAATATGTAATAGGGATGATTTATTTGAATTTGTGTAATAGGTTAGTTAATTGGGATTTGTTTTAAAACATGAGAATAGGCTATTTATTTATTTATTTTCTGCTGTGTTTGACTCGATTGTTTTAGATGTAATAGACTTGGTAATTATTTGATTAATTTCAGTAAAAGTAATTCCTTTAAGCTTTATTAATTTAATTGGTTTGACTCTTATTACTTTCCACTCCCATTGGGATATGGGGCGAGGGTCGCGGTTTGAACCTAAGGGATTCCCACGAGAATTTCCTGTGAGTTTGAGTCGTGACAATTTGTTAATCTCATTAGAAGGTCCATAGCTCGATCTGGTATTAGTTATTGTTCCGTTAAATCTAGTGAATCGACAGCCAATGACCTTCGTCATCTCACACTCCTTCCACTCTAACATCACTCGGGTTCCATTAGCACCCCGTTAGTGTTGAGCTTTGTCCATCCTTGCGGTGGTTTGCCCTACCCAATTTTCTTCCATTCCTTTGTGGCATATGAGATCATCATTAGTCGTGTATGAAACTTTCTTTGGCATTATGGATGATGGTTTCAAATATCCTTTTGTTCATTACAAGGTTTGTTTTGGAAAGTCCTTTACGTTGCGTTTGGCCCATCTTATATAAGTGCTTATTTTAGCTTATAACTTATTAAACACTTTTTAAAATTAGAAGTGTGTTTGGTAACACCTAACGAGTAAATGCTTACCCATAAACAGTGGAGGAAGGCTACTTATACCGTAAGCTATTTCTAAACTTTAGTAATATTTTTATAATATTTATTTTATCCCTAAGATTTAACGTTATTTATAAACTTTATCAATATTTTCATAATACCTATTTTACCCTTAAACTTTTATAGGCACTTAAATAAATATATTTATCAAACACTATTTTATTCAAGTAAGCAATTTATTATTGTTGTGGATAAGTGCTCCCATCGAGCCACTTATCCAAAAGTACAAGACGGGCCAAACACAGCCTTAGTTTATCTGTCATTTCATTTTCATTTAATCATGCCAAAAAGATTGTACACAAAGATTATATTCCATAGAGTATGGGTGTAAAGTAGTGTCCAACCGATGTGTGGCTCAGTTGGTAGCAAGCTAGGCTCTAGTGGGCGAAGGTAAGTCGAGTTCGAATCCTACTGGAAGCACTTGTAGCTAGGGGCTTACCTTTAATACTCCTGCCCCCAACGTGGATTAGTCCCACACCTAAGTGGGTGTGGGGACACCACGTGGTTAAGACCAAAAAAAAAAAAAGTAATGTCCATGCAATTAGAATACGGGCACAATTGGTTTTGACAATAATATAGGAAGGCACTAACTATAATCTCCTTATAGATATTAAAGCTCTTCTTAGTTAGAATTGGTCTATTGAACTGAACCATATTCACAGAGAGGGCAATAGTTGTGCGGATGCCCTCGTCCATATTGGCTATAACCTAGGTGATGGAGTCCATATTTTTACTGATTCTCTGTTGTATGTAAGGACATTCTACTTGCTGACCTGGTAGGGAGAGCGACACCTGGCTTATACCCTATTAAGTAATAATATAAGAAGGCACAATAATAATCGTGGCCCGGTGCCAGGCCGGGCCGAGCATGAGTGGCCGAAAATTAGACACGGCACGGTAGCACCCGATAACTAATCGGCCCATTTGGATACTCTTTACCCAGCGGATGTCAAACCTGAATAAAATAGAATTTACCATTGTAAAATATAACCAGACCCAGTGGTTTCCCAAGAAGAGTACTTGCACCTCTCCATCGAAGAGCTCTATTGGCCGTCTGTTTCAGCAATGGCGATGCGGAGGAAAAGCCCTAACCTTATAGGTTTCATCGTCCTATATCTTGTTGCGATTACTTCTGCAGAAGTTTTCTTTGAAGAACGATTCGAAGGTAAACGCGATTACTGAAGTCTCTGATCCTCTTTTTTTTCCCCTCGTTTCCCCCTTTAATTTTGCAGAAATGCGCCAACTTTCCGTTATATTTTGATTAAATGGGATTTATTGGTGTTCTTCACGTTCGATCGAAATCTATTTCTCTAATTTTATACTGTTAATGGAGGATCGATTTATTATCATTTGATGTTTTAATCCAATGTATATGACATCCGATTAAAGATTTATTTTAAACGAAGAACACGATACGCTATTGCAAAGTAGATCCAAGATTACGCAGATCCATTTGTTGATATCTGTTCTTCATTTTTTGTTGCATTTTTTCGTTATGTAATGTTGGTTTCAGTGTTTGGCTTTTGAGATTGGTATCTTATCAAGCAGTTTCTGTGGAGAATATGTGAAGTTATTTGATGAAAATCCTGATTCTGTTAGAGAATATGCGAAGTCATTTGACAATTTCTGCGTGGATTTGCCTTGTCATGTGCTACTCAAATGTTAGCTGTCTTTGAGTCCACTTGAACTAATTGCGTCCATAATGTCGTATATTTTCTTTTCAGATTCGAATGATTATACAATGTGTTTGAGCATTTTTATTATGTATTCTACATTTGATTGAAGTTTGATGTTAAATGAAGAATAAGATACTGTCTTACAAAGTAGATCCAACTCGTACAAAGTAGATCCAAGATTACGTAGATCTATTCTTTGATATATGCTCTTCATTTTTTCTTGCATTTATTCGTTATGTAGTGTTTGTTTCAGTGTTTAGCTTTTGAGATCGGTATCTTAACGAGCAGTTTCTGTGGACAATATGCGAAGTTATTGGATGAAAATCCTGTTTCTGTTAGAGAATTTGGGAGTTATTCGACAATTTCTGCGTGGATTTGCCTTGGCATGTACAGCTCAAATTTTAGCTGTCTTTGAGTCCACTTGAACTAATTCGGTTCATAATTATGTATATTTTTTTTTATCAGATTCGAATGCTTATACAGTGTGTGTGATCATTATAACCTAGATCTGTTGTTACTAACTTGTTTCGTCACATCTGTGTATCTGTTAATGGGTAAATATTCAAGATGGATGGGAGAACCGATGGGTTAAATCTGATTGGAAGAAAGATGAGAATATGGCTGGGGAGTGGAACTACACTGCTGGTAAATGGAACGGGGATCCTAATGATAAAGGTACTCCTCAACCCTATTTCAATTTGGTGATGAAAGTTTGATAGTGTTTCATTTGATTTTTCTTTGACTAATTGATCTTTCTAACACACCGAAAGTTTGATTGGGTTTCATTTGATTTTTCTTTGACTAATTGATCCTTCTAACACATACCACATTTCTCTACCCGGAAGCAATAGGCATAAGATCACCGAAAGGATGCCTCTGGCATCCAGTGGTCATCAATTGATCATAGAATTGAGGTTGATGGTGATTTGAATGTTTCTATGTAGGCATACAGACCAGTGAAGATTACAGATTCTATGCAATTTCGGCCGAATTCCCTGAGTTTAGTAACAAGGATAAGGTATTGGTATTCCAGTTTTCAGTTAAACACGAGCAGAAGCTCGATTGTGGCGGTGGCTACATGAAGTTGCTAAGCAGTGGAGTTGATCAGAAGAAATTTGGTGGTGAAACTCCATATAGGTAATACAGTGTCGCATGAGACTGTCTCACTTAGGCCTGTAAATGGATCGGATTCGAAGTGGATTCTGCTGAATCCGAATTCAATTTGTTAAGAACTCTACTAGATTCGAATTAGAATCCAAATCTGACGGATCTTCATAAATTCTATTCGAGTTCAAATTTGATTATGATCCGAAATCCAGATCCGAAATCCGATTCGATCAGAATGTCAATTAATGTATGTGCAAAATCCAAGCCTAGAAGAGAAGAATGCCTGAACCTAGTTTATTTATTTATTTTTTATTTTGTTTACAAGGTAATGTTTGTATGTATCACGAGTAATGATTCCATGTAGCTATAATTTATAAAAGTAATGTATGTGAATGAATGGATAAGTTGTTATGTGAGACACTATTCATAGATAATGATAGTATGTGACATACTATACAAAAAAGAATACTTGAGTTTTAATTATATAATCGAATTGGATCTTAATTGAATTGGATTTATATAGATCCATATTCGATTCGATTATCATCGGGTTTTTCAGATTCAGATTTCGGATTGAAAATATTTTTCCAAATGTACTATAATCGGATCGGATTCGGGTTATGATCTGAATCATTGACAAGCCTTGTCTCACTCAGTTGTTTATCCGCAAATTTATTGTCCTAGTTAAATGATTTGACTTGTATATTAATGGTGAATTGCAGTATCATGTTTGGACCAGATATCTGTGGATTCACTACCAAAAAAGTACATGCGATACTTTCATACAACGGATCAAATCACTTGATCAAAAAGGATGTTCCCTGCGAGACTGATCAGCTGACCCATGTTTATACCTTTATTCTCCGGCCAGATGCTACTTATAGCATCCTTATTGACAACGTGGAGAAACAATTTGGTAGCCTGTACACTGATTGGGATATGCTTCCTCCGAGAAAAATTAAGGATCCCGAAGCTAAGAAAGTAAGTTCTTGTTGTAAATGGTCGTATCATTATTTATTTTTAATTTCCATTATTTTGAAATTTAATAGTGACTTTGCTTTATATTAATGCACAGCCTGAAGATTGGGATGACAAGGAATACATTCCTGACCCTGAAGATAAGAAGCCTGAGGTATTCATATCTTGATTCCTGAAACTTTCTTCAGATTCTGGCAAAAAAACCAATATACATCTTATCACGATATCTAAAAAAGCCTTTTTAATTTTTTTGCTGAAAGGGTTATGATGACATCCCTAAGGAGATACCTGATCTTGATGCCAAAAAGGTAGGAAATATAGAATACATATTCAACATACGTAATGTGAAGCATAGTTCCCTATAAAATAGTGCACTTACCGAGTGAAATGATCTGCAACTATAGCCCGAAGATTGGGATGATGAAGAGGATGGTGAATGGACAGCCCCAACTGTTGCAAACCCTGAGTACAAGGGGCCGTGGAATCCAAAGGTTTGTAAAATTCTTTTCTTAGTCAAAATATGTAATGAAGTCTCACAAGTGACAAGCTTCTTATTTTATCTTCATGAATTGGCAGAAAATAAAGAACCCTAACTACAAGCTTCTTATTTTATCTTCATGAATTGGCAGAAAATAAAGAACCCTAACTACAAGGGAAAATGGAAGGCACCCATGATCGATAACCCAGGTTATTGTCAATCCTTATCATATCTGTTTCCTTATATTCTTCTCACCTATTCATTGGTAACATTTTTAAAATTATTATTGTTATTATTATTAGTACTGTCATTAAACCCGAATTTGCTATTGTTGCACAGACTTCAAGGATGATCCACATATTTATGTTTTCCCAAATTTGAAACATGTTGGCATTGAGTTGTGGCAGGTAATGCTTTCAATGTGCTTCTTACATTTTTTTTTGATGAGTGATGTGCTTCTTACATTCTTGATATTCATTACTTCGTTTAATCATCCGAATCCTAATCAAACACAGCTTATATATGTGCCAGGTAAAATCGGGGACCATGTTTGACAATATCTTGGTTTGCGATGATCCGGAGTATGCAAAGAATCTTGCTGAAGAAACATGGGGCAAGCTCAAAGATGTATGTTGCTTTCTGCTTGCTTTCCTTTCATATTTTGGTTCTTGGAAATTTGCACCATCATTTGACATTAAGATCATGGATTTTACAGGTTGAGAAGGCAGCATTTGAGGAGGCAGAGAAGAATAAAGAAGAGGAGGTATTTTCTTGCTATCTGATTAGGAGGCTGATAGATGTCCGCGTTGAAAATATGCCTTCTTTTTATATAAATTCATTATAAGGTTTCAAGTGTTCTCAAATTTGCATGTTGGTGGTTTTATTCTTCTGAATGGTTTATGCTTCACCATGCTGCAGATTTGGATTATCTTCTATTTGGCTCTTAATGTGAAATTCTTTGAGTTAGAGACCTTGATTCTCGCTAATGTAATGAAACTTTGGTGGTAATTGTCTCATGATTGCTGAAAATGAAATAATGTTAGTTATAGTGATTATGTTGGGGTATCTATGTTAAATATATGAAAGCATGTTGATGCTGCTAAAGGGTCTCTCTCTCTCTCTCTATATATATATGTGTGTGTGTGTGTGTGTGTGTGTGTGTGTGTGTGTTTGTATTCCTCTTCCCACATGGTATACTTTATCTTATTCGTGGTATGTTTTATTTTATATTTTTCACCAACTGGTTTGATTTTCTTACAGGAAACAAAGGACGACTCGGTTGATTCTGATGTAAGCTAGCAAAGAGCCTCATCTGAAATGCCATTTACATCTTGTGCTTGTCTATGTTCTCACCTATACTACCTTGATTGGCAGGATGAGGGCGAGGATGATGCTGATGCTGAAGCCAAAGCAGATGAAGACGAGGAAGATGGTGATGATGACGATGTACATGTATGTTTTTTCCTTTCTCAAGTTGTGCCAAATTTACCGGTCAATTCGTTCATCCCTTTGTTCACTTTTTTCTCTTCTTGTGCTTTGTCTTTACAGGATGAACTGTAGGGAGCAGCTCTGTGATAATTACTTGCGGCAACTTGTTCTGGAGATGAACATGGGATTTTGCTGCTAATTTTTCTCTTTTTTTTGTTGGTTAGTTCACTTTTGGCTATAGGAATTTTCTTAGCAATAAAAACATTCAGTGCTGCATGCAATATGTGTGCCTAGTATCTTCAATGTTATTGAGCCCTCATAGTTAAACACTAGATTAAAGAGACGATGAATCTAAAAAACTACTAATGAACCAAGAAATCTAAAATCTTGGTGGAATGGTTTCCTCCAAATTCTGAGTTTGTCAAAGTGAATGCTGGTGGTTACATATAGGTAGGATCAGGAAAAGCATGAGCAAATGAATACTCCCTTCTCCTTCTCCAGCATCTTACAATTCTAGAAAGTTGGCCCTGATGCCATTTTTTTGGTCCTTTAGAAATTTAGGCTGCGTTTGTTATAGTTTATACAAGTGCTTATTTCAGCTTATAGCGTATTGGAGCACTTTTTCAAATTAAAAATGTGTTTGGCAACACTAAATGGATATTAACCCATAAGTAATAGAGGAAGGCTATAAGCTGCTAAAAAAAATTTAGTAATATTTTTATCATACTTGTTATACCTCTAAACTTTTATAAATATTTAAATAAATGTTATTTTTAAATTTAAATAATATTTTTATGATACTTATTTTATCATAAATGTTATTTTTAAACTTTAATAATATTTTTATAATATTTATTTTACCCCTGAACTTTCATAAGCACTTAAATAAATAAGCACTTAAATAAATGTATTTACAAAATGCTATTTTTTTTAAAGTAAACAACTTATAATTATTGTGGATAAGTGGTCTGATTGAGTAACTTATCAAAAAGCATAAACCGGGGCAAACGAAGCCTTAAGGTATGTATGACATGACCCCAAATTCCTTGTTTTTGGTTTAGTTATGCCGCCGCTGATTTTGTTTTTCTACTCTCCAAAGCAGGAGTTCTAGATTACGAAATCAGCCCTCTCTAACTTCTTGTCACATATAAAGTGGTTAAAGACAAGCTCGTGATTTTCATCCCATTTCAGGGGTAAAAATGTCAGTTTACAATCAATAGATAACGCCGTTCATGGACCACTGTCACAGAAAACCGCCAACAGACTTGCCAAATATCTCCACTACCTTTCCACACAAATCCTCGCTATAAATCCCCTTACCCGAATTGATCTGTGTATCACTCATCAAGTGTTTGCAACCAAAGCTAGTCGTCGTCGTCATCGTCATCGTCGAAGTAGTTCGTTTGCTGTTCCGGCAAGAGTAAGTGGTTTTGAAAATTACTGGTTTCTGGTTTTCCGATGGCTAACGTGGAAGCCGAGGAGCGTAAGATCCTCGTAGCGGTGGACGAAAGTGAGGAGAGCATGCACGCGTTGTCGTGGTGTCTCAAGAACGTAGTTTGCGACAATTCCAAAGATACCCTCGTTCTCCTCTACGCCAACCCGCCTGGTACCGTTTACCCTGCTTTAGACGGAACGGGTAAGAAAGGACATTCCGATGGTATTTCTTTTCCTCTTGATGGGCTCTTTGGTAAATATAAACGGGAATTTGGTTTGTCTTGCAGGGTATTTGTTTTCATCTGATATAATTTTGACCATGGAGAAATACAGAAAAGAAGTGGCTGACTGCATTATAGAGAAAGCCAGGAAGCTTTGCAAGGATCTCAAAAACGTAGGTCATAATGTAATTTCTGTAGGGCAAAAGTGTCATTTGAAGTAGTATTTGACTATTTGTAGCTTGAATTTAATACCCCTGACGTGTAGGCTAAGGTGGAGACGAGAGTGGAGCATGGAGATCCGAGGGACGTGATCTGTGAGATGGCTGAGAAGCTCGGCGCTGATTTGTTGGTCATGGGAACCCATGGTTATGGTCTATTCAAAAGGTCGGATCCTTTTCTTCCTCTTCTTTTTCTTCGGGCTTGTTTGGCATGCTTCTTTGGGCTCTGGAAGCGATTCTGGGCTTAGAAGCGCTTTAAACACATCTAAGAAGCAATTTCAAATGAACCGCTTCAGTAAAATTGGCGTCGCTTCTTTGGGCTCTGGAAGTGATTCCTGGACGTAAGCTTTAAACACATCTAAAAAGCAATTCCAAATAAAACGTTTCACCGAAAAGCTGATTCCATTGAAGCAGTCGACTCCCTGCTTTTCTAAATTGCTTTTGCGAAAATGAGTTTAGTAAAGTAATTCTTAAATAGGGATTTATCTAACGCTTATCTTTTCATCTGAAGCAGCTTTTATAAATCACTTCATAAGAATCAATTCTAAAAGGATTACTTTTCATTTTAGGAAGCAGTGCCACCTTATTCTTCTTCCCTTTTTTTTTGTTTTTCAATAGAATTCTTCTTTTTCCTCTCTCTCTCTCCCTCCTAAAATCTTGCTTGTATAAGCTTATCTGACCTATCAATGGTTTTGAGATTGCAGGGCATTTCTTGGGAGTGTGAGCAATCACTGTGCACAGAACGTGAAGTGTCCGGTTTTGATAGTGAAAAGGCCCAAAACAATATCTGGAACAAAATAATCTGATCTTTTTGTTTGTATCGTGTGATGTTGGGCATGTAGATATGTTATCTGTACTATGGAAGTGTATGCAATTTTTCTTTCCTTTTGACTGTGTTTGGTTGAGTTGAATCAAATGATGTTGTTCATCCTTTTCTTTTGGTTTTAAGAGAAAAGTTTGGAAGAGCTTTGACTGAAAATGGCATTCTTTAAAAAAAAAGACTTTTCAATTGATGTACAATTAGGGATGAACAAATGGGCTGGGCTGTAGGTGTCGGACCGGCCCGACATGATTTGATCTGGACTTTACCGGGTTGGGTTTTGTGCTTTGCCTATAATTTGGCTAAAATCCCAATTGGACTCATGGCCGTGTCATAGGCCATGACCCCAGGCCCGACATGACATTACAAGGCCTATCCAGTCATACTCAATTTCAGGCCCCCGACTTAGCACGGGACAAAATTATTATAGTGTCGTGTCGGGCCTTATTGTCATGTTTGTGCTTTGCCCATAATTTGGCTAAAAACCCAATCGGGATTGTGCCCAATCGTGCATGGACCATGTCGTGGGCCATGACCCCAAGCTCGACACAACACTATAAGGCCTATCCTGTCGTGCCTAATTTTAGGCCCCCCAGATCCAACACAGCACGGGCACATTTATTGTAGTGTCGTGCGAGCCTAGGGTCATGGCCTACAACACGGCTCAATTAGGTTTTTAGTCAAATTATAGGCAAAGCACAAAACCTAACCCGATACAACTTGGCCTGGCACGATAATAGGGCACGACACGACACTATAATAATTGTGCCCCGTGTCATGTTGAGTTTGGGGGCCTGAAATTAGGCACGGCACGATAGGCCTTATAGTGTTGTGCTGGGCACCCACAAGGCCCATGCATGATTGGGCATGAGCTTGATTGAGTTTTTAGCCAAATTATAGGCAAAACACAAAGCCTGGTCTGATACAGGCCTGGGGGGCTGAAATTAGACACGACACGATCAGGCCTTGTCGTGCCAGCCTACTGCACGAGCCTTATCGTGCCGGGCCGACACAATCAGCTCATTTGTACATCGTACTGGTGATTAGATGGTCTAATTAATCCCACTAAATACGTGATGCACTTATTGGCAATTCGGGATACGACAAAAATGCTATACGGGAATAATTCAAGAATTATTCGATGACCTAAGAAATGGTACGGTCAAATATTCGGTCAAAAATTCACGATACGGTAATTATGCGGTATTTAATTTGTATGTCTTTTAAACGTTTGGTTGCAAAATTCGCAAGTCAAAAATTTGAGATATTCTAAAAGAAGTCATTAGATATAATGATAGTTGTCATTCTCTAAAACATAACAAACATATCCAAAGCAAGTTTTGCCATGAACCCAATCCAAGGCAAAAAATAAATAAAAAATAGTTGCAGTCATAATGCAATACGGAAACAACAATGCAAATGAGAAGAAGAAGGTCCGGTCTTAACCGGATTGTCAAGCCAAGATAAATCCCCAAACTCTCCAAGCTCCCCATGTCCTTCATTAGTATTGGTGTTATCTACATTTTGAACTTGCTCATCTCGTCCATCATCGATATCAGGGAAATGCTCCCCAAGTTCATCCAAGTTTATAGCCATTCGATCCCTAATATCAAATTCTATGGCATGTCATTAAATATTCACCAAAAACGTAGAAAGTATAAGCTATGAGATTAACTTATTGTTACGGATGTAAGAGTGGGGCATAGAGTTCATAAAAGATAGCAAAAAGAGATAAATAACAGCACTATTAGTACAAATAAATAATGGACTTGAGAGTTAGGATGAGAGAAAGTACCTCTGTCATTGATTTCTATTTTGCCTTTGAGAAATGAGATTTTAGAACAGAGAAGGGATGGCAGATCAAGAAGTAAATGAATAGTTTTGGGCTTTTTCTTTTCACCTAGTTCTTTTTATTTCTTTTAATATTTCACTGAGTCCTTTCATAGTTTCACCTTTTGAACAACCCAACGAATTATTGTTCCGAATTTCTAAAAAATTCATAAAATATCATACTATACTTTTTAAGGCAAAAAGTCACGAATTGTTCTGAATCTTTCAAAACATTGGAAGTATTATCGTACATGCCTTTAACAATTCGATTCTCGAATAATTCGCCGAATTGCTAACAAGGCGTGACGTTATCTTGAACGCGCCCGTACATGTTTATTGGGTATAGCCGCATACACTGAATCATCCAATAAAGTAGTTACTTGCCACACAACCGATTTTCACGTGCCAGCTGTTAACAGCAGTTGCACGTTGATTAGACAGTTTGGTAAAAATGTGATATTTGAAACGGCTCAGAGATATTTGACCGTCCTTATCACCAAAAAGGAAAACTTCTTTAAGAAGCAACCTTTTGAAAAGCAACTTATGGGGCAACGCCACGTGTCCAAAACCTAACAGACACAGGCTAACTGCCCTCGAAGTGACCAAAGGAATAAGGATATGCATTCCTTATGAAACAAGATAATTGCCCTCGAATTAATCGAAGGATTAGGAATTTCTCCATTCCTTTTAAAGGACATTATCCTTCTCGAAGAATAGAGACAAAGGGTATATCACCCCTAATGGACTCCTCAAACAATGAACACCAGTAGGACCTCCAGTGATAACTTCCTTCGGAAGCTACTCATGCACCCATATACACGAATAATCCTTAGGAAGTCATCACGGGAATTCTACCCCACATATATGCACATTCTTATACTACTTATCATACAAGTTCAACCAATTGTACTCATAATACAAACAGTAGGATCTCACACCATTCGTC
>JAUPMG010303136.1:0-16703 GCA_031762675.1 Pachysandra terminalis | reverse complement strand
ACTGCAGAGTTTAGATCTTCCGAGGATAGATCGGATAATTCGCTGTTCACTTCAATCTCATGGTAGCTTATTTGTTGTTATTGTCGTTTTTTTTTTTTTTTGGAATCAAATTCGTGTATGTTTACACTTTAGATCTTTGTAATGTAAGTTTCTAATTTACGAGAATTTTCAGGACTACCTAAACCGGAAATTGAGCTTGTGCCAGAAACTAGTGTTTCAAGTGTTGAGGAGAGAACACTCGAGGAGAGAGAGAGATGGTGGAAAATGGGACTGAAAGCTATCTCAGAAGGGAGGCTAGCAGTGATACTTCTATCTGGTGGGCAGGTAGTGATCTGCTATTAATTTTGATCTTTATCTATAGTGTGGCATGATCTAGCTGTGTTTTCTTTAATTATCTTTTACTAATAGATTGCTATTTGCATGATTTCATGTGGAGATATTGTTTTCTGTTTTCTTTCATTTTGATCTTGATTTGCATGTTAGCACAGAAACAAATGACAATTTGTGGATGGACATATTTACTGGTGTTAGAAGGAAAAATATTAGTTTATTTTGAAAATAAACATTCATAACTTTGAAGAATATCACTTTCAAATCACTTGTAATTTTCAGTTTCACTCTGCAAGTGCATCTTGCGTTCAGATCTTGGTGTCATGGCTCCCTTGAATTATACACTGTATGAATGACATGCATAATTTTTTTTATTTTTTTTCTGATAAATAAAAAAATGATATGTATAATGGAGAGAGATGAATAACATATATAATGATTAACCGGACTGCTCATTACTATTAGATTAGGGTTGGCTATTTGGGTACTTGGGAATGTTGGGCCCCATATCCAATCAAAATGTCAGATGGTGTTTATAGTACGAACCATGCTACAATTTACCATTTTTAATTTCAAGTTATGTTTTGGGAGGCCAGTAGTGTTGTATCCTACAGCATGAATGTTATTTTTTATTTTTGTCTCGATAAAAAATATTGTTTTTATGTGCTATAACTTAATTGCATATTGTCCACATGAAGACGAGATGGTATAAAACCAAAAGTTCATCATAATTTGGTTGGGATATTGATATACCTTTTTTTCTTGCTCATCTTTCTGGAATTTCTTTTACCTTTAAAAGATCAGATGAGTAATTAGGTAACGGTCATATTATTATTGCTATTATTACTAATTATTGTTGTATAATTATTAATAAGGAAAGTGAATAAAAATCTTACTCACTTGAAAGATTCTAACTTTCCTGATTCAACCTGATATACCAAAGAAAGGTGGAAAGGTCCCTCTGATAGTCCTTAGCAACCACCAAACTGAGCCACAATGAGTCAATGACCACTCTTGGCCAAACATTGTCATGAAATAACTTTTTATGTAAAAACTTCACTTCCCAACCTCTATTTCGGAAGGTTCTGCAATCCAACAGCATAACACCCTTTAATTTAAAAAAAAATAAATAAATAAATAAAATCCACGAGAACCTGGATGGATCATAGATGAGAGGGGGATCAGATTCAACAACTAACGTTTCAATACTTCTTATCCCATGCTAACAAAGCTCACCCCTGATGTCTCTAATTTCTGCTACATCAATGGTCGAGTTTCCTAGTTGTCTCTTGTAATTGAGTCTCCATTTCCTTTGATTACTGCTAATAATCATTCCGAAGTGGCATGATCCGAGTTTCCCATGAATACCCATCTGTGCTGAGTTTAAACGTGTGCACAGTGCAATTTTATTTAATTGTTTACCAAGGGTATGGGTTTGCAGAAAATGGATGTATATTTCAGATAGTTCTGTGACAATTAGTGTGAGGTGAAATAGTTGTAATTTCAAGATAAATTGGAATCTTGTAGCCCATATTTCGCAACACGAGAAGGCAAAGAAAGAATTTGAAGGAATTTAAAAAATTGACAAATAATTAACAGCAAGGTAAGAATGCTCATCTTAGAGGGAACTTTTAATGAAGTATAATTTGATAATTACCTGGGCGAAGTACGTAGAAAGTTTATAAAACATTATGACATCTTCAAAGCGTATAGGTAAATTGGGAATTTAGATGAATGACCAGCAGTTTGCCATATTCGCCATTATGGGCACGCATTGCCAAAGAAACATTGAGCCCTTTAAGTTCAGGGTAATTACTATATGGCTTCCAATAAGCGACTGGCTTCCTCACTCGTCTAACTATCAGCGAATAGGGCATTGGTCGATTTAACAGTAAATAGCCAAGGATTGTTTCTTGATTGATCAGGAATGGAGCTAGTAAGCATGCTAAATTATGGCATCAAGTACAATTTTGCTAGGGCCTGGTAGTGGCAATTTGCTGTACACTAATATGAAACTTGCACCATCACCTTTAATCCCTCAAAAAAGTTGTACATGACCAAGTTTCTGTAATTCTTAGGTGAGGAATGAGATGTTTATTCTTGTTTGGAAATTTACATTTATGTAATGTTGATATTTAATTGCTGCATGGGAGAATTGATTGGTTCTTTTACAAACTAAGGCCGGGTAAACATGCTTTCATTTTTTACTTTTTTCTTTTTCATTCTTTCCTTTCTTCTTGGGCACATACATTGTCTTGTTAAGTTTCCTTACCCAAGATGAGTGGTGTAGTTTGTAATAAGTTAGTTTTTTATGTACATTTATCTGTTCATTTTGTTTTTTATTCTAATTTTTGTAGTTACATTTCTTATGTCTGTTGTGTCTTTCTTAGTGTTAGATTACACTAAATGAATCTTGTAAATATTTCTTCATGACTTATATGTGACTGCAGGGAACTCGGCTTGGAAGTTCAGATCCCAAGGGATGTTTTAGTAAGTAGTTATCACACAATACTTGTTATCTGAACCATTTTGCAGCAACTCAGGTTTTTATTTCTGATATGCCTCATCTATATATGGACTAGATGTCATCATATTGGATTTCTTTGGAAAGGCTGGGGATAGAAATTTGGAAGAAATATTCAGTTCAAAGCTGTGTTCTGATCTTTTAAGTGATGTTTTTAGAGCACAGAGTGCAATTGCATCGCCAATCAACCGAGTGCTTTGCAGTATATTAATCACATTAATGTGGTCAAGTATAGAACTTCAGTATTAGAGTATAAATACTTAGGAAGGTTGTGTTTGGTTGCCTTGAAAATTGTGGATGAAAGTATAACAAGAGAAAATGAGTTTGAGTATAGTGACATTAGTAGGGCTTGCCATCTCTCTCTCTCTCTCTTTCCCCCTTCGTCCTCTTCTTCTTCTTCTCTTTCTTCCCTACGAATAGTTCTACTGGTGATTCTGGGAAAGTGAGCAACCATAATCAGATCGTATCATTCAATGGCGAACTGCAATACGAATCAGGCGATTTGCAAGACAGGTAAGATCGGGAGAAAACTCTGATTTTTGAAGGATTTGCAGTTGCCCAAAAACTTTCCCTTAGGATTACAAAACGATGTGGTGGTTTCTCCAGTTGGATACTCCTTCAAGGAGAGGGGTGGAGTGGTCTGCTTAGAAGGTGGAGATACTACGTGGGAGGCCAGACGATACAGTCTTGGCTCCATTTGATCCGGTGAAAGGATTTTGCTGGCCAAATTCAGGAGGAACAGTTGTTTTTTCATGCAAATTTCATTGTATATCATAGACAAAATGGAACGGTTCTGGTTTTACCAACGAGGTAAAAGTCTTGGCCTTATCTCGGTTAAATGAGTAGTGATGTATTGAGAAGTGATATCAAGATGCAGAGGGTTTATTTTGCTAATGAAGATGGAAATCATGAACAGAATGATGGTGAAGGAATGTCTTAGTTGAATATGAGCAGTGCAGTAGTAATGGAGATCTCAGACTATGGCTGGACAGTTATGGTGTCTGTATGTCTGAGGGATCCATGCTGGAGTTTGGCCTTGCTCTCCTTCCCACCTTCCTCTCATTGCGAATGGGTTACTGTGGATATAGAATGTAATGAATTCCTTATCAAAAGTAAATGCCGTTTCTTCACGGCATCAGAAGCTGAAGCAGTCCTTGCTAACCTTAGATTATTCACTCCCCAGAGCAAGAACTATGTGTTTTTTACGGGTGGTTTTTCAGGGAAAGGTATTTCTGTTGATCCCATGGGGGATAACAGAATTGGATTAAAGCCGAAGGCATACCTGTGCACTTATGGGCCAGTGAATTGGGCTCATAGGATGATTCGGATTGGGATTGTCCGAATCAACTCGGGATTGCCACCAACCGAGCTGTGATCCTAATATGAAACGTGGAATATTAAAAAAAACCTTCAACTCGTCCTTGAACGCCTAATACAACTCCTCCCAGTCACCCTAGATCACCTCTAAGTCGTTCAGATCGTATGACGATGTTGTTAGGAGTATGTTTTATAGTATCATTTCATCACATGAATGCTTCTGTGTTACTAACATGTTTATGAATGTATTTACCATGCATTTTTGTTGTTAATCGAGTGATTTGTATTGTTCTTATGAACTAAATGCAATTTGATAGCATGCTACATTATATTTTGGTGATTTTTAGCAAATATTGTAATAGTTCTTATCGATCATTTTTATGAAAATATATTTAAAATATTGTTCTGATTTCTGTATTTTTGTACAATTTGACATTTATTTGGGGTTTGGCCATGAATCAGTTGGGAGCAATCCCCTATCAGATCTTGAGTTCTAACACTATGTATAGGAAAGTTGGCTAATATCAGAGTTAAAGAGTCAGCGAATGTAGTGCTTAGAGGGACACTGCGCAAGCTACAGAGAAGGGTCAAGGAGATGAGGGCATTAAACTGGGAGGGTGCAGACGCTCCTAAATTCCAGTGCAGGTAGGTCCATGTAATTTGGAGGACTATGTAGAAAGTGGATGACAATGTAAATGGAATTGGCAGTGGGATAGAAGAGGTGGTTGCATCCAAAGTCTCTGTCTATAATATTCCTCCTATTTCAGGTGGGACGGCTTAACAATTTGAAGATGATTCTTCAGAGTGGCTGAATGGAGGCAGTAATGGGAAAGGCAAGCATGGGGGTGATGAGGTTGTTGAGCAAGCTAAGAATGTTTCTTTAACGTCGCATGACAATGGCATCACAAGCAATGTGCCCGAGGGGGCAAGACATGGGTCCTTCGATCTTAAATAGAGGAGTGAAGGGGATGGAAGAATCAAGGGAATGGTCTGAAGGGACTGCTGTGCCAAGAAAGGTTTCTTCACGTCTATATTAGTCTCCCTGTCAAACCTGAGTCAATTCTTATCATCCTTCTATGTCATGTCCCTTCAAAAATGTATGCATTACATTCCATTGCCTTGAGTGCTTGCATGTCCTTGGTACGTGCATTCAATGTTTGCTTTCAGCTTCCATCTGGTAATCCTTCTTTTCTACAATATGAAGACGTGGGCGCTGGTTTGTATATGGCCCAGATTGTTGACCCTATTGTGGTTCAAGTTAGCGTGGGTAGAGGGATTGGAGGAGAGGGAAGAGTTCAGATCAGAAAAGGTGGGGTTAGAAAAGAATGCCATTTTTATATCAAGTGGAGGTTAGAGATAGAAATGGTGCTCTTGTTAGTATCCCAAAAGTTTTTAGAAGGCTGAGAAGGGCAAAGAAAGGGTCTAGACATCAGTGCTCAGTATGAGATAGGGATTGTTTTTGCACTACAATGTTAAGAGGAGGTAGAGTTAAGTGACTTGGAAGAGACGTCATTCCCGTAATCAATGAAGATCATGATTTGGAATATATAAGGGTTTGGGGGCTTGGCTAAGAGAAAAGCAGCGAAAGATTTATATTATAGGTTTTTTTTTTTTTTTTTAATTTTAAATTTTAAATTTATTTTTTTAATTTTTTTATTGTTGACTTCATGAAATGAATGAGCCATTCAATAGCAGGTTTTTGCATCGTTTATGGTGTGGGGGTGGGGGGGAGAAGAGAGGGAACAAGAGTCGGAGTCTCTGCCCTCTATCGGGGTATCGGAAGGTATCTTGGTGATCTGGGACGTGAATTGTTTTTGGAGTGGGGCAGTTGGGAAGGATACATTTGGTGTTTATTAAATTCCAATGTGTGGATAATCAGGCTCTATTGGGTTTTGACATGTGTTTATGGACCGAACAAAGCTGGGTTAAGAGGAGCATTTTAGAAGGAACTAAGGGAAATTTGTAATGCATGGGTTTTATGTCGGTGTATTATTGGGTACTTTAATGTGATTAAATTTTATTATGAAAAAAGAGGGGCAGGTGAATTACTAGAAGTAGAATTCATAAGTGACAACGAGCTTGTTAACTATCCATTGCAGGGTCAAAATTTAATTTGTCCAATTTGCAGAACCAATTCTGTTGTTGATTGGGATGCTCACTCCCCTCCCCTTCTCACAGCCTCTGATCCCTTGGCCCATACTCAATCTTACACCGCTTTTGCTGTCCACTGAGAATATCACCAGGGGATCTGCTCCTTTCTGGTTTGAGAATATGTGGTGATCCATCCCTCCTTTAAGATCCAGTGAGTAGTTGGCTAGTTGCTGGTCAGGAATTGCAAATGACAGGTCAGGTTGGACATGGTTTAGATTCATGCTACCTTTAGGCTCATCAAGTATAAGATTAAATGCTGGAATAAGGAAGTGTTTGGTTTTGTGCCATCCAAAAAAAACAATTGTTGGAAGACATTGAAAAGTTGGTTAAGAAGGAAGAAGCTAGAAACCTCGACTCTAATGAGGCTGAGTCAAATAAGGTTGAATGAGTTAGAAGACTTGCTAAAGAAAGAAAAGATAAGTGGGTGATGTAAGTTGAGGGAGATGTGGATCAAGGAGGGGGACGAGAATACAAAATTCTTTCATATGTTGGCCTATGGAAGGAAAAGGAAGAATGGAATATCTCTCTTGGTCATGAATTGTAATGTTGTAGAAGATAGTAAGGGAATGGAGGTGGCTCTTTCAGTTTTATACTCTAGATACTATGGATTGGAGCGGGACTTGAGGTTTAAACTTGATCATTTGGATGGAGCTGCAACTTGACAAGGATCGAGTTAGAAAGGGAATTCGAAGAGGAAGAAGAGAAGAGGATGGTCTGGGATTGGATAAGGATAAAGCTCTAGGACCTAATGGTTTCAAAATAGCCTTCTTTCATAATTGTTGGTCTGGGATTGGATAAGGATTAAGATATTTTAGATTGCCTCGTGCTGTTCCTATTCTTTGGTGCATCCTTATGTGTATCTTTGTTCTCTTTCCTCTTAATAAATTTCATTATTCACCAGAAAGGGAAAAAAAAAGGTTCAAGTTATTTAAATCCAAAACTTTATTCTTTCCAATGGCATCATGTTTGCTTCACAGCCAACATGGGCAAGAATGGAAAAGTTTTGAGTTATTTTCCTTCAATTTCCACTCAAAACACAAGGAGGTTGCACTTTACTACATGTTCTCATGAACCAAAGGCAATTAATCTGGTAATCCACGGAGGATTCCATGATAGTCTTACAAATCTTCAAAATGTGATTAAATTATATTTGATCAAGGGAAAAATTCTAAAATTCTCTACATATTGGGTGAATAGTGGATGCCAAAAACATTTACATGGTAGTCTCTAACTAAGTTACACTACACATTTACTGATCAATTTATTTAAACATGGTAAATTCCCGATACCTAAAGTCTTATATTTTCTTCTTGGAATGATGACATGAAAATAAATTTACGTGCACTTTTCTTGCAGCTATTCTCAACATATTAACTTGGATGGTTTGGTTTCCAGTTGTGGAACATCTGATGCCTCAAATGGTTGTAATGCTAATATCTTTTACTTTCATTTACTTCAGATATTGGGCTTCCATCAGGAAAGTCACTGTTTCAACTTCAAGCTGAGCGAATTTTATGTGTTCAAAGACTTGCAGCTCAATCTGTCAATGAAGGTAAGTTAATTTTTCAAGGTTCTATGCATTTGAATTTTTCTGACCTGCTATCCAAATTGTTTTTATCTGCAGGCTCAGCTGGTTTTGTGCCAATTCATTGGTACATAATGACTAGCCCATTTACTGATGATGCCACGCGTAAATTTTTTGAAAGTCATAAATATTTTGGCCTCGAAGCTGATCAAGTTAGACATCTTCACATATTCTTTATCTTCACATTCGACTTCTAGTTTTTACTTTAATGTTGAGGACACGTTTCTTCTATTGCAGGTCACCTTCTTCCAGCAAGGCACCATACCTTGTGTCTCAAAAGATGGTCGATTTATCATGGAAACTCCATTCAGAGTAGGTTTCTTCTTGCCTTCCATAACATCCCTTTTATTTATTCTTTTTTGCATACTATATGTTGAAGTTATTCATTATATGAATACTACTGCCTTAGTTCTGCATAAAGAAGTTCTAGATTATCTCAATGACTTTGAGGGAGGGAGGGAAGGAGGGAGAGCAGGTAATAAGTTCTAGATTATCTCAGTGACTTTTAGGGAGGGAGGGAGAGCAGGTAATAAGTTCTAGATTATCTCAGTGACTTTTTCTATCTGTAGTTTCTATTGTTATGACAATAGACGGGAAATCTAAGATTCTCTTATACTTAAACTGATGCTAAAAGTATGAAATAAGCACCTGAAGTAAGTGAAAAAGCTTCTTAACTATTCAATGGAATGGTTATGTTATTACATTCCATTTTTTTTTATTAGTGTGAAGACATTTGCATGGAAAAATAACTAAGATGATAATCAAGATTTACAAGGAGCTGGGGGACATAACAGCGGGTTGGAAGTTTAGATTATGTCAGTGACATTTTCCATCTGTAGTGCCATATGTAGTTTTTATTATTATAACAATAGATAGGAAATCTAAGATTCTCTTATCTTAAGAGTGATGCTGAAAGTAATAGGAACCTGAAGCCAGTGTAAAAGCTTCTTAACATGTAGGTCTAACAGAGTCCTCCATTTGATTGAATGGTTGAGTTATATTACATTCCACTTTTTTTTTTTTTTAATTAGTTTTCATGTCATTATAGTTAAAACTTTAAAGATTGTTCAATATTTTATTTTCTTTTTCTTTTCGTTTCTCTTTTGAAATTCTCTGTGCTTGATTCTCATCCATAATATCACTATGGTGGATACGTGAACCTGATCTTGTAAGGCCAGGTAGCGAAGTCTCCCGATGGGAATGGAGGAGTTTATTCTGGTAAGTATTTCTGATTTTCCAGCATATGAGTTGCAACTACTGTGGTTTTTTTGCCTCCCCTTTTCATGTGATGAGGAAGAAACTGATCAGTTTTACTGGACTACCAATTTCTTAATCAGCTCTGAAATATTCAAGATTGTTGGAAGATATGGCCATGAGAGGTGTGAGATATTTGGATTGCTATGGAGTTGATAATGCATTGGTGAGATCTCTTCTATTTGATAGTTTTTGGCTTAAGTTTCCAATCATTGTGTTCTATCTTGAACAGTAAGTCATGATCTCTTGAAAGCAGGTCCGTGTTGCAGATCCAACTTTTTTGGGATATTTCATCGATAAAGGTGTATCTGCTGCTGCAAAAGTTGTTCGCAAGGTAGCTTGTGTTATTGTTTGTAGTATTTAAGTAAAACTTTGATGAAAGATACATAATTATGGTTTTATTTCAGTCAGTAGGTTTTGGATTCAAGGTGTTCATATTGGATCGCTGTTACCATGCCTTGCTGTAACTTTGTGTTCGAAAAGTGTTGTGGAAGTTGAAAATAGGCTTCAAAATTGTTTCATGTCACAATTTTCTAATTTAGATATTTTATATTGTCAAATAGAAGTTTTAGAAATCTGGCGACATAAAATCATATTCACAGTTCTATTTAATTTGAAGTCTTTTCTTCTTTTGTTCATTCGGTAGGAAACTGTAATCATTTTTTTTTTTGTTGATAATTTACAACATTTCGTTAATCATCGAAGTGGAAAAATATACAAGAGCTATACAAAAGCTGTAATCGTTGTATAAGTGCTTCCTGCATATGTGACTAAATTTTTTTTGCATTCACATTCTCTACTCTTCTTTGGAGTTTGATGTTTTGTATCTTTCTGTTGCATCAATTCTCTTGTTGTACCAATCCTTAATCATTCATTTCTTAGTATTATCAATTGATCTTGTAATATAGTAGTTATCAATTTTGAAAATTAAAGTTTCAGTTTATATTTGATTAGGTAACAAGTTGAATTTACTACAATTCAGATTAGGGAAAAGGTGAAGAAATTTAAATCTTGTTATAAACTCAAAATATAAGAGTTGTTTCTGTCTGATCTTTAGCAGCATTTTCGTGTATTTAGAAGTGTCTGCAGTAGTTGATTTTGGTGTGTACTCATTCTCTGTAAAATGTTTCATGCAGTAGGATTCCATTTCAATATTTTTTTGTCATCTTTATTTGTTTTTATCTCACTTTGATGATAGGCATACCCACAAGAAAAGGTTGGTGTGTTTGTCCGACGAGGTAAAGGTGGCCCTCTTTCTGTGGTGGAATACAGTGAGTTGGATCCATCGCTGGCTTCTGCAATCAATCAGGAGACTGGTCGACTTCGCTTTTGTTGGAGTAATGTATAGTTTATTTCTCCTCCTTTTGATATCCCAGCTTTTATTATTATGATTGATGATTGTGGATTCACATTTTTCATGTGTTCAGACCTATATTTACAAGTGAAATTGTTGGCTAGGCAAATGCTATTATTATCATGGTTCAAAATATCGTATCGAGTTAGTGAATCGGTCAGCTTGAAAATTGATACTTATCGAGTTTCGTATCGTATACTCATGGATACGTTGTAGAAGTCATAGATATGGTTGATACACAAGGAAAATGAAAGATACATAAAACAAGACTCACTTTTATGCAAAGATATGATAAATTAACATGTAATTGATATGATACACCCACACATAATATATACTAACGTGAGAACCAACTGCTACGCACGTAGGCATATGAAAACTTAAAAAAACTTTAATAAGTGTAATGTCATAATATATCACATAAACTAATAAAATATAAAGAAAATCATACATATCTAGGATAACAAGATGTAATCATAATTTAAGACATAGAAGCATACTTTTTTTGATGAATAACATAGAAACATACTTTCAAACATCAACAAATGAATTCAAAATCCATTAGGAGTATCTTAGAACAGAAAAGAACACTTTTATTACATATAGATGCATTTTTCAAACAAAAAGCCTTCTTATTTGACAACCTTCAGAAAAGGAAAATAGTAAACGAAATGAGAAGAAGAACGACAAGGAGACGGGCGAGAAAAAGAATATAAGCCCAGCCAAACAAATACTCTCTCTCTCTCATTTTCTTTTTCTTTGTTCTTTTTTTGAAATTAGGTTAATTTAAGGGTTTCTATTTGTGTGTGTGTGTTTTTTTTTACCCTTCTTTCTTTAGTTTTTCATATATTTATATATTTTATCATTATCCAGCTTCTTGAGATAATATCGAGCGTATCAAGACTTTTTCGACAATGTATTGTCCTTATCGGTGATGTATTGACCAATACAATGTAAAAATATACGTATTGTATCTTAATGTTGTATATCGTGCCATATCGGTCGATACATGATACGTATTGACCGTATCGATTGATACGGCATGATATTTTAAACCATGATTATTATGAGCTACTGAATTTAGTTACTGTGTATAGTAAAATGATAACGACTAAGGTAGTCTACATTTTCTCTTCAACTATTTGTGTTGTATAAAATTGCTATTTTCCCAATTTAACTGGAAATTCTGTTAGAGACTTGGTAGTTCTGCAATTTTGATTCCAAATATTTGCTAGCACATCACACTGATATCCTAGTGATAACTATTAATATAAAAGCACAACAGAATACATATGTTTTAAGTCTCAAAATTGAAAAATATATGGTATTAGTTGCTTTCATTAATTCCTCAAAGAATGTAGACATGTTTTAATGAAATTAACAATACATATTACTTGCCCAAAGTGGAATATATATTTTGTGAGAAACATGATAACAAGTTCAACTAATTTAAAACTTGATGGAAAATGAGGAACTTGGGACAGATTAAGACTGGAAATGCAGAAATGCAAGTTATATCAGCAATTTGTTCTCAATAAATTAAAAAAAAAATCTTTATTATCTTATGTTTACGTCTTTTCTTGGGTTCCATCATTTTGACTTCCAGGCTGACTTTTATTTTAAGCACTGGCATCCAGTCTCATAGCTATGGTTAATATTTACTGTTGTGTACTTTTTTTGAGTTGAGCATCATGTGTGGTAGAAATCTAAAACTATGACAGTATTATTAGGTCCAGGAAGCTACCTTAATGAAAACACAAGGGGGGTTATGACATCAATATCCTTGCAAATAAAAGTGAACTAATAAATACAAATTCAATGATTTCTTTCTATATTTTGTAATTTTATAAACAATGCAATTTGGAATCAAAGCTGACTAAGCCTGTTGAGGAACCAAAACCTGTTTAATAACTTTCTCAGTTATTTACATAAACATAGTTTGAATCCTGCTACTTGTTCTGATCCCTTTATGTGACCCTATTAAAAAAACTCTTCCTAACGACTGACAGTTGACAACCTCTGTTGACAGTTTCATGGAATAAATCACTGGGAAAAATCAATAACGGTTATCATTGTAATGCTCTGAAGGAGAGGTTCAATCGAACTCAATCTTGGATAATCAAAGATTCCAAGTTTTCAATCTCATAGCTATTGTCAATCTTTAATGCTGTGCATCTATTTTTAACAATGAGCATTATATGTGGTAGAAATCTAAAACTACAACAGAATTATCAGTCCTGAAAGCTATCTTAATGAAAATATAAGGAAACTATGCCATCAATATCCTTGCAAATAAAAGTGAATATTACAAACTGCGATACTTTTATGTTTTGTAATGTTACAGACAACATAACTTGGTGCATAAGCCCTGTTAATCAAGAAAAGTTCAGTTCTTAAATAAAAGTTGGTTTAATACCTGCAACTTGCAGTCTCCGATCATTTGTAATGTCGCTGTTAGAAAATCTTCCGGAGGACTTACAATTGACACCCTCTGTTGACAGTTTCCTGGAATATGTCACTGGGAAAAATCAATAATGATTATCATTATAATATTCTGTGGGAGAGGTTCAAACAAATTCACTCTTTGCATAATCAGAGATTCCAGTTATTCAGTGGTTTAAAATTTTTGAATGAAAAAATGATCTGTTATCCTGATATTTGAGCTTGTTTGGTTTTAAATGGTGTTAGCTTTTTGGATGAGAATGCAAGATTTCTTTTTCAATGATTTAGGAGAGTATTTGATTTTCTTTGACCATGAAGTAAATCATATTTTGTTGTGCCTTTTGTACTCTCATGTAGATTAGCACCCCTGATTTTGAGGTGGAATTTTACATTAACAAATGCACAATTTTATTCCTTTTTGGCAGTTTATATCCTTATGTTCTGATCATCTGTAGCTTGTTTTCGTTTTTCAGGTGTGCTTACATATGTTCACTTTGGATTTCCTTAATCAAGTTGCAAATGGCCTCGAGAAAGACAGCATGTTAGTGTTATGCTTTCTTATTTTCTTTTTGTTTTTTCTTAATTTTGTGTGAGTATGTTTTTCCGTATAGATTTTTTATAATTGCAATTAAAACTTGGTCCCATCACTTTGTCAATTATGACTAGTTTTCCTGGTAAAGTGCATATATATTATTAAACCCTCTCTTTGTACTTTGATGTATCATTTAGATTAAATTTGAGAACGTTATTGATTGTCAACGACCTAAGTTGTCACGTGCATAGATAATGCATAATCAACATATCATCTTAGCTATATATTTTATTATTATATTTTTAATTATAGAATTTACTCTATGGGAAGTGACTATTTTGTGTTTTCGTATCATATGCAATTCTTTTTCATCTCATGTTGCCAAGTTTAAATCCATGATTGTTAGCATTATGTTTAGATTAAAAAAAATACGCACATCTGTATCCAAAACAAGTGAATTCTATAAGCTAGCACTGGTTGATATTCCTACACCTTAGGTGGTATTGAGCAAATTTTGGCATAATAGACAATCCATAATAATTGGATGCAATTTCAATTTACAGGTAACTTAGCATCATTTCAAATTTCATGTGTTTATGCATCACGTGTTTCTCTACGCAATGGGAACATATGGCATTCCCTTACATCGTAAATAAGGTTACTGTGCAATTGTAAAACCATGCTTACAGCCTGTTTTGTTGAAACAGCCAATCCAACTTGTTTTTATTTTTTTGAGATTACCTTTTTGATTTGTTTAATTATATAATGATGTTATATCTATGCAATCTGAGTGCAGCTATCACCTTGCTGAGAAGAAAATACCTTCAATCCATGGGTATACGATGGGATTAAAGTTAGAACAGTTCATATTTGATGCATTTACATATGCCCCATCAACTGCACTCTTTGAGGTGAGTCTTTCTTCCTTTCTAGATTGCTGCATTTTTTTCCCAGCACTTAGCACCAAGGTTTCAAGGATCGGACTGATCTGGTCCGTACCGGGATCGGGCAGGACTCGTCCAATCCCAAGCCACGATACAACTATTGTATTGTGAGGCTTTGGACCGGATCTGTACAACCGATACCGGTACGGACCGGCCGGTACAACTGGTCCAGTGACCGGTCTGATTTTTTTTTTTTTTTTTTAAATTTATAAATTGAATGATCCAGACCGGTATCGATCTGGACCAGTACGGCAACCAATACCGATGATCCGGTGACCGGACCGGCCGATCCAAAAAAGAAAAAATTAATTGAAAAAAAAAATTGGGCAATCCATTTTTTGTAACGGAACTGGTCCGGTCCTTGATCCCGAGACTCTAAACCTTGCTTAGCACTGCCTTTCGTACCAACCAATTTGGCCGTGGAAATTATTTCTCCTGATAATCAGGTTTTGCGTGAGGAAGAGTTCGCACCAGTTAAAAATGCCAATGGGTCAAGTTTCGACACTCCTGACAGTGCTCGGCTGCTTGTTCTCCGTCTTCACACGCGTTGGGTGGTTGCTGCAGGTGGCTTCTTAACACATTCAGTACCCTTATATGCAACTGGTAAATTCTTGTTCCATTTATACACCTCAAAGTTTCAAAAAGGCACCTTATACCAATAAAAAGAAGATAAAAATCTTTTCTAACACAACTCTGGTTCTCTGAATACTTTTCTTGAGTCTAGGTGTGGAAGTATCACCACTGTGTTCTTACACTGGGGAAAATCTAGAAGCGATATGCCGAGCAAGAACATTTCATGCACCTTGTGAAATCACTTTCTAGTGTTTTTCTTAAACAGAGTGATTCTAGTTCAAGTGATACAAAGAAAGAGGTTCGCCTACTTTGTTCTGTTGTGTGCTCAACAGCTCGAGTAAGTTCGACGTGTGAAGTATGGGTATGTGCTTTCCTCTTCCTTTTCTATTTTTACAGGATTGGAATCATTCTATATGTTGCCCATTCTATTCTTTTAAGTTAATCCCCTTGCACTGCTGTATTTTCATTTATCACATATGCAGAATTGCTCTGCTAAGTTGGTATGTGATTGTAGCAGAAAGCATCAACTAAGACCCTGTGATTTAGTACATTACTCTGTCCTGCTATGATTGACTGGGATACCCATTTTAAAAATGTTCTTGTTTAGGGGTTTTATGGAATTCCCCTTTGAATAGTAGTCAGAGCATACGTAGACCTGTCAATGGTTCGGATCATGGTTATTGAGTCGACCTTAACACGAACTTGATGTCATACATTACCTATGAATAGTGTCTCACATAACAACATATCCATTCAATCACATACATTACTTTTATACATTATAGCTACATGATATCATTACTCACATATCCATTCAATCATAGACATTACTTTTATACACTATAGCCACATGGTATCATTACTCGTGATACATACTAACATTACCTTTAAAAAAAAATCTAGTTTCCATCATTCTTCTCTTCTAGACTTGATTTTGCACATATATTAGTTGATATTCGGATTGAATTGGATTTTGATTATAATTGAATTCGAATAAAATTCAGGTAAATCCATCGGATTCAAATTTAGATCTAGTAGATTTCTTAACAAATCGGATTTGGATTCAGTAGAATTCGCTTTGAATCTGATCTATTTACATGCCTAAGCACACATATGTAGTCTAATTGATACAAGCTATAGCTTTTTACAACTCAAAATATGTTTTTAATATTTAATGTAGTTGGATGCTTATCTATCAATTTTTAGAATATCAAACCATATTAGGGTTTGATTTGCAGCTTGGGCTGTGCTTCCCAAAAAAGGATTAGGGTCTGTTTCTTATCTTGAGGTTGTATATATTCCCCGAAAAAGAATTAGGGGGTTTTTCGGTGACTCTTATAGGGTTATATCCCCTGAATATATACAAGAGGATCAAGGTTATTGAGGCGACCTTAACACGAACTTGAACATAATCCATACATTGCATTAGAATTCAGGGTCTCGGGATCTTGGATCGGACTGGTCCTGGCCGATCCGGATTGGCAATACCAGCTGATCCAAAAGTTGGTCGTCCTTAAAAAAAAAAAAAAAAAAAAAAAAAAGGATCGGTCGGACAGGTTGCCGGAACGGTGATAATGGTCAGGACCGGTCGGTATTGAACCGGTCCAGGCCGATACCTGTTGGATCGTTGGTTTTATCAACTAAAAAAAAAACTTTGGATCGATTTGATCCAGTCACTGAACCTGTATCGGTTGGAC
>JAUPMG010303125.1:0-16705 GCA_031762675.1 Pachysandra terminalis | reverse complement strand
AGTCTTAGTGATTTAATTTAGTTTGAATAGTTTACATATACATTCTTTACATGCTAAATTAGATTAGAATAATATGGATTATTAGTTTATTCAATATGTTTATGTTAGAATTTTATTAGCTTAGGGACGATGGGGTTTGATACTAGATGTTGCCTATGTGTTTTGCTGTGTCTTTGTGTGTATCTGCTTGTTATTTTTTTTAAAAACAAAAATCTTATTTTCCTGTGCTGTTTTCTTACTATTGTTATTTCCTAGCTGTATTATGTGTATTAATTATCTTTTTTAAATGCTTGCAAAATCCTAGTTATGGCATCACCATCTTCTTCTGTTAGTATGGATGGAACGTTTGTTTGTGCGTGTCGACAGGGTTGTTGTGTTCAACTTACTTCACACATTAAGGATAACCTAGGTTGAATTTTCTACAGGTGTCTTCATTGGGTATGCACACTTCATTTAACTTGTAAATTTGTTGTATAAGCAATGTTTTCATTACTTATTTAACTTATAAATTTGTTGTTGTGGCGTAATGAGACTAAAATAAATGGTTTCAATGATCGTGGCTTCTTCATGTGGATCGATGAATTTAAGGTATGCTCGTGTAAAATAGGGCCTTGTAAGATTTGAACATCGAAAAAAGAGAAATCATATGGACGTCGATTTCACGCGTGTCCTACTTCAACGGTGAGTGGTACAAATGATAACATTACATATTGAAATTTCTTTCTCCATCAACATTCATTTTGAAATTTCTTTGTAGATTACCAATCACGGTTGTGGACATTCTGCATGGCTTGACGTCAAGGACTCTTGCGTAGATACAGCGGATAATGTATGAAGAACCTTGTTCAGAACGATGCCGACAAAGCGAATATTATAAAGCGTATGATTGAAACGAAAGTGGAAGCCTCTGAAAGAGTAGCTTCATTTGGATGAAAGATTTTGGATAAGTTCCAAAAATTTAGGTTGAAGGATTCATGAAATTTTATTTGCATAACTTTAATAAGTTATGCTTAAATAATGTATAGTTGAGCTCTAATAAGTTGGGATGAGTTTTGTTGCACTTCAGTTGGGTTGGATTTTTGTGTGGAAGTTCTTCCTTTTTCCTTATATTTTTTTTTGGTAATACACATGGATTCTATGATTTCATAAAGATATTGAATTTTGTGAAAGTCTTACTTTCTTACTCATTGACTGACCCAGTTAACTTGCTTAGTTGAAAGTTTTACTTTCTTACTCAATGTTATAGCTGAGCTCTAATCAGTTTAGCAATTTAGAAAGACATTGAATTTTTTTTACTTAGTTGATAGTTTTTGAAAACCCAGTTAACATGCTTAGTTAAACACCAAGTTGCCATTTTACATAGCAAAGTGATAATCAATTTAGCCAATTAACTGGGATTTCAGCAAAACTCAGTTAGTTTGCTGATTTGATTACCAATTTGCTATTTATAATAGCAACTTGGTAGTCAGGTAAGAAAACTAACTGGGTTTACCTGTTCTATACAATTTGGGATAAAACCCAGTTAATTTGCCAGAATACCAAATTGCTATTTTATATCGCAACACAGTAATCCAATCAACAAATTAACTGGGTTTTTCAGAAATCCCAGTTAATGGAGTTTCTTTGATTTAAGTTCCTGGATTCCTCGAGCTTGTTCTCAAATCGTCAACATGGGTTAAACAATAGTGACGAGACAGTGACGGGATTGGGGTTGAATGATGGTGAGGGGTTTGGGGTTCAAGTGCGGTGGTTATTTTTTGGGATTGAAGAGGGTGTTGTGAATGGGGCTAAAGGAGAGAGATGAGATGATCGAACGGTGGTGGTGGTGATTCTTCTGGGTTTGGGAGGGTGGTGGTGATTTTTCTGGGTTTGGGAAGGTGGTAAAGCCTTCCTAAATCGCAAATAGGTTTCGGTGGGCTTCGTTTATGTGCTGGTTCGATTAGGAAGCAAATGGGGGTGAGAAAGGACGGTGGAGTTGTTGCTGGCCGGAGAGAAGAGGAAGAAGAGTTGAGGTGTAAATGTCGTGCGCGCAGGAGGAAGAGAAGAAGAAGTAGCCAGGCTAGCTAATCGATTGAAACAAAAGGGGAAAAGAGATAGGGGCTAAAATGAAATTTCAAAAACTTTGCTTAAGGGCAATTTTGACATTTCAACATTTTCACTGAATCTTAAAATGTTTTTAAGAAGACTTTTTCCATGCATTGAAAAGTCATTTGAACCTTGTGCATTTCCCTTACCTTAAAAAGCCCTATATACAAATTGTACTTCATGTACAAAGACATTTCAATTTTCATTTTTCTGCTACCACATATACAAGAGAGAGGATATAATACAAAAAATATCTCAATTTAACCTTCCTTATACCTAATTTATCCTTTCTTTTAGAATAAAACCTATTTATTTTTGTATTTTCATAAAAAAAATACCCTCCAAACAACTACAAGAAAACCCAATCATTGTTACACTTTTACTCCAATAGTGGATTTGAAAAGTCAAATCCACCGATTTGGGGTGTTCCCGCGCTCAGAACAGGGATTGGAGCACCAGAATGCCACCCATATCACAAGGACTTTGTATCTTAGACCCTAGCTACACTACCATACATGTTTTTCGATGTTAAGATGACACAAGCAAGAAAAACAATGAAGTTTATATAAAAAAATATTTCAAGTAAAACACAGGCCTGAATCGCCTTATGAACCCTATGTTAATTATGCAATCATAAACAAAATTTAATTTCTGCTATAATATGTAATTACAGAAATCAAATTCTCGCAATACTACGAAATGGAAAAGTAAAATTCTCAAGGAGAGACGGTCCACATAATCATATATAGCATGAGTATGAGGATAACCAAGACAAACATTTGGTTCGCACGTCAATCTTTCCTTTGCTCCTCTTCCTGCACCTCATCACACTCACCATTATCATCATCGTCATCCTCCTCCTCCTCCTCTTCACTTACATTATCATACATATAGGATGTGACGAATCTTTCATCATCCCCTTCGTCCTCATTGACAGCTTCTAGCCCATACTTAACGGCCCTGTGTTTCACCAGAAGCCAATGAAGCAACCGATCTTCCTTGTTCAAGTAATGCCTTGTTGAAGCTGGGTGTTACCATCATTGTCATCTGCATCAGTTGACCCTGTATAAAGTGCGATAGCATCAGAGATGTGCATGATATATCAAAAGCAGTATTTTCAATTAGATTATGTGTCAACAAAATGCAATATCCCAACAAGTTAGGGTCAGCAAGACATCCTATTCTGTCATCCCAATCTATCAAAAAGCGTATTTTCAGTCAGATTATGTTGACCAAATCCATCCGAGTTGCTTCCAGCCCTCTAGCCCGTTTATACCCTTCCAGAGAAAAAATATGCAGGAAAAAGCATGCCTATATATTACAATTTAGTTATTGTTTTTGAACATATAGGTCTTTATAGACAGGTGAATGTTTCTAGCACAACATTTTTCTTTTTACTAGGAAAATTAAAAAAAAATGCACTTTCTAATGGGAATGTAGTCATGTACCATAACACGCATGTGGATGGGGTCATATATCCCGGGCTCAACCTATCCCTACTAAGTGGGGTCCGGGGTTCCACATCGCCAATTTTTTTCTCATTTTCCCCCCTTTTCTGCTCAGTAACTTCCCATACACCACACGTTAGCAACACCTGGTCAAAAAGCAAGTTCATAATTCCAATATAATCCACAAAAACACAAAAGCTGTTTGAAAGCAATTTGACGAGAGACAATGAATGACAGAAAATTTTAACCAAGTGCGACAGTCATAATAGGTGTATTGAAACACATGCTATGGATCAACAAACAACAATCAACTTATAGCCATATCAACTCATTATTTCGCATATCCAATGTATTGGTATTATGAGAACATGCTATGATATACCGTGTCCGACATTTTGGCAATGGCCATAAAAGCATGTAAGCAAACAAAAAGGGACGTTATGTGCTCGTGCTAAAACTCACCGTTCGGCTTTGATATTTCAAATAGCTGATATGTGTCAAGACAACAGCCACATTTATATTCCTTTGCTATCTTTGCAACTTCCAAAAAAAAAAAATGAAGAAACTTAACCCCATATATTGTTTTAGATGACTGATTGCATGTTTCTGGGACATCCGTATTTTCTGAAACATATGAAACTCAAGATAGATAGGGTAAGGTCATACAAAAGTAATATCCCAACTAAAGAGATGCTGAAAGGGAAGTAATGAAGGAGGATTTCCCTAGGGGAGTCCCAACTTAAGGCATGCTAAATGTCCCGAATTGAATTGGTCGTTGTTTATCTTTCTTTCTTTTTTTCACTTTCTTTATTGTTGACAGCTGCCTTAGCCATCTATGTATATTGCTCTGCCCTTCTAATAGAATTATTGTTAATAAAAAAAGATGGTTATAGAGAAAAAGAGTCTTATATTCACTTTCTTTACTGTTGATGGCTGCCTTAGCTATCTATGCATATTTCTCTGCTCTTCTAATAAAATTAATGTTACTAGAAAAAATAATTGAGAAGAGAAATCACAGCATGTTCAAGATAATGGAAGGAGAGGGTGTGGGTTTTCATTGGCAAAGAACAGAAAATATCTCTGGTGTGAATGTGACTCCTGAATACAACAATGGAACAAATGATAGAACAAGAAGCATGGTCAAGACTCAAGAGGCTGATAGCATATGTATATGAGTATATCCTATGCTACTATGAAATGTATGATAAAGTACACAGTTTTCACCATTTTACTATGGCACGGCCACAAGGCTGCACAAGTCAAGGAGACCGGTATTTCCTTCAAAATACTGTCCTAGTTGTATCACCTATCATGATTTACTTGCTGCACAAATAAATGAACCATTTCCCACAAGTTCCTATGGGACTATGGCTTCACCTGACGATTCTGCGTGATAATCTGATGGTGTAATTTGCCTCCCTATACCCACTAGATCATCCATCTTTTCTCTGAAATGTCTGGTGTTGAAAAAAAAATATCAAAATAAGCTCCAGAATATGGCCCTCAAGACAACATTCCATAGAGCATGACCTTTATCAAGCAATGAATGGCTTATACCTTGACAATAATTATGAAAAAGCTGCCAACATAGCCCAACCAACACCAAAAGGAAGGTTGATGAAAAAGTTTTCCAATTTTAGCAAAAGAACTAAATCAAAAGCTGGTTCTCAGTTTCCTTCTAATCATAACATAGTAAAACACCTTGACAATGAGAAACCTTGGTGACAAAAGTGTTCACAGAAGATTTCTGCCAAAAGTCCACTCCTGCCAATGAAAGACTGCCTTATTCTGTAAACCCCTCCAAGGAATCCTTCTCTTCTTCATAATGCCCTATCCTAGATCATTTCTTAGTCCTACACATTGATTTGGAAGCGATTTAGTTTAATTTGTTTCATATTTTTTTTTTGTTTATGCGACAAAGAATATTAATAAAAAAGAGAGGGAGAATGTATAAAAGAGGAGCTGTCCCAGAAGAAGCAAGTCATACAACAATACAAAGCAAAACTGCAAAATAACCAAAGCGAACAATGCAAAGCATCAACCCTCCCCCTCTAACATCCGCTGATGGAATGCCATTTTGGGGTTGATAGTGATGAATTGGATTGATCTTCGTATATTACCGTAGGAAAACTTGTTTTTTTTCTTCTTTTTAACAAACCTCATGTATACTAGGAAAACTTGGTTTTTTTTTCTTTTTAGCAAACCTCACGTATACTCTTCATGTACTCCATGTTCTTTTTTGGCCTGTTTTATTTTTTATCAATGAATTACTATTTTCACTGATTAAGAAAAAAAAAAAAAGTAAACAGGAAAGGGGAGAGGTCTCCCTATCTAAGACCTCTACAACATGGGAGTTGATTTCTCACATTATAACATGGGAGTTGGCTTCTCACACTCCCATGTATTAAAAAGAATTAAAAGGACACATTTTATTTACATCCCCTGATCCATCGACGCTAATTCTCTCCAAACCCTTTAGATTTAAGCACCGCAGCCAGAAAGTCCCACTCAACAAGTCTAGATTACATATGAGCCCAATCACCCGTAACCTAAACTTTTCATCAACACTCCTTGCCACCAAAGCACTATCCAAGATTCCCCCCCAGTGAGCAAAGACACTGAAAGAGAAAGAGAGTAGTCTTCAAACTCTGAGGTTTTACTGCTCTGAGATTGCATTCTAACTGACCTTTCAGTTATTGCAACATTCCCTTCCATCTTGTCAATTTTCTTTGTCTTACTTGCAGGTCAAAGTTGATAAGGAATGCTTTTAACAGAGAGGCTGCTCGGCGGTTTAGGCTGTCTTGAGACAGACCTCCCTACCTTTTTCTCTGGTAGACTGGTTGTAATTCATTTTTATATGTTAGTTGTAATTAGCTTCTAATATATTTGGTCTGTCACAAATCCGTCATCACCCGTATCAATCATTTATTTATACATGACTACAGGTGTGTACTTGGACCATAATGCAACATTCGAATATAACATATCAAAAGTTTTTAAAGGAAAAGAACTGATTCCGAATCATCTGGGGAATCTACTAGTTGCCACTGCCAATTTTGAATGGACAATTTGGATCATATAATTTCGAAGAAAAAATCTTTGTTTAAATATTGCTAACACCATGTTCAGGTCTCTTCAACACGATACTAGGCGAAACATGGAGCCAGAGAGTACCAAGGAAAAGATTGTGCCATACATTAGATGAAATTTATTGAGAGATGATCATGTAAAACTCAACTTTGATAGAGCTTCAAAAGGTAACCCTAGGGAGACTGGAGCTAGTGTTTTATGCTGAGATGAGTAATTAGGAGGCTTCATCTTTGGATTATTGCTTCATAACGAAAAGACTTCAGCAATAGTAAGGATTGAATTGAGATGGTCTTTCATAGAGGTGTAGGAACATTATTGAAGGAGATTCAAGAGTTGTAACTAACCTAATTTGCAAAGAATAACTGCGTGCCATGGGTTACAGAAGGACTCATTCTTCAAACCAGGAATTGATCAAATATACAAAGAAGCAAACCAAGGATGGCTGCCCCTCCAAATGAGTTGAGGGAGAACACTCTTAAGAGCATCTTCAATCATTCCCTATCTTTTTCCTTATATTCAAATTTGGGAAGTTTTTTCCCAAAAACCTTCTCCAATCGTCCCTAAAACCCTTCTTATATTTGGGGAGGAGTTAAAATTTTCCCCAAATTTGGGAAAACTTTTAGGGCCCTCCCTATAATTCCAAAGACTATTTTTTTCCAACGGTCAATTTTTTTTAAAATCTACTTCCTCTTGACGGTCTTCATCTTCTTCCTCTTGAAGGTCTTCGTCTTCCCAAAACCAGAAACTGAGAAAACCCATCTTCACAAAACAAAAACCGAACAAACCCATCTCTACATCTTGCTTCCTTCTTCGTGATTGGGGAGGGGACCTGCAAAACCAGAAAATTCAAATCTTCTTCTCCTTCTACCCTGCACACATCCCTAGTAGAACCCATTAAAATCCCAACTGAAACTCACTTTTATCTTGATCGAAACCTCACCTCTTCCCTAATTGAACCAGCAGAAAAATTGCTCTCCAAACCCCATCCCTAAACACCATTAGAGAGTACTTGAGGGATGAAAGTGAAATTTTTAAAAAGATTTGAGTCAAAATATAGGGAGATGCATTGGAGAGCTCTTCCCTAAATTTGACTTTTGATCCAAACTTACCCCTAAAATAGGGAAAAAGATAGGGAACCGATTGGAGATGCTCTTAGGGACGATTGGGGAAAAAACTCCCCAAATTTGAATATAGGGAAGGATTGGAGATGCTCTAAGGAGCAAATTTCAACTTTACTTCTCAAACATCCGAGATTTTGTTCTGTAAGACCTGATCAAATTGAAGATAAAGTTTTGTGTGCTAAGAAAATGGGGCTCAGTAGAGAATCAAATTTGTTCATTAACGCAGTTTTCGTGTTGAGCACCATGAGCAGAGCTACTCTTGAGTCAAAATTTGACTTGTTCAAGAGCTTCGGATTGTCCGAGTCAGATATTATATTCACATTCAAGAAAATGCCCATGTTATTGGGTTATTCAAAGGATAAGATTCGAGCAATGATGGATTTTTTCTTAGAGGAGCTTGGATTTGAACCTAAGGAAATAATTCAAAGGCCCAAATTGTTTACTTTCAGCTTAGAGAAAGGTTTGCACCTCGGAGCAAGGTCTTGAAGATATTAATTTCGAAGGGTTTGATAAAGAAGAAGCCTCAACTTAACGGTGTTGCTAGTTTAACTGAAAAGAGGTTTTTGAAGAGTTATGTTCTCCCATATCTAGAAACGATTCCTGATCTTCATGAAGCTTACATGGCTCCTACTATGAAAAGAACATAAAGCCATCTCCCTTTAAGTCTGGATTGCCAATATATGCTATTTAACTGGAAAACATTAGGTTAATTTTCTATCATTGGATGAGACATGGAGAATGGAGATTGCTTTTTAAGATGCTAAGGCTTCTTCTGGTTTAGAAGGGATTTCTTTTACAAGTGAAGTAAATCCTAGATGATTGATAATAGCTGTTTCAGGATGACTACTTCCTTTCTCAATTTTTGCTATAAACCAGCTTGCTTTGAGTTCAATTTAATCATGTTCAGCTTAGTTGTATGTTTTGATAGATTGGAATGGCAGAACAGGATTTTGTTTTGCTGACATGAACTAGTTAGGTAAGGCATTTTATTGATGTCGATGTATCTAATTCAAAAAGTTGGGATTTGATATTAAATCACATTTACTTGAAAGGCTGTAGCTCCATCTGCATAATTCAATGATACTTGAATAATTTCATGATTGATTTTAAAATCAAAAACGTTTTATCAGAAATCGAGAGTAAGTTCAGGGTTATTGTCAATTAGTATGTGAAGGCAAAGTTGATGCTCTTGAGCCTTTTTTTAGCTCAACTCGGTCTTCCTTGATCTGATTTTTGGGTCTTTTCCTTCCTCATCCAAAATATCTTGGTTGATGTCACATCTAAGTTTATTTGTGACTAAAAATCACAACTTTCTACGATTGGATGAATTATGTCTGATATCAAGATCACATCTTATTTGAAGTCTTTGTTTGGTTTCACATTACAACTTTGTTATCAAAGCAAGTTCAAAGTCATTTTTATTGTTAATGAATGAGAAGTGCCCTTACACTCACCATCTTTTTTCTCTATTTTGTTTCTGTTTTCGAACACCTTATCTATAATAAATACAGCTTCAAATTTACTACTACTTTATCCATTTGGCTGTTTATTTTTATGCTTATCAAGCTGATATTTTAGTTCAATTCAAACCTGAAAATCCATTGATGACGGAGAGGCTTCTAAGCTACATTGGACAGTAAAAATGAAGTAGTGAGAATCTCAAAATTAGTTCAGAATTAGTCCTCCAAGGTTGATTATTCTTCTGCTGATCAAGAGGTATGTACTTCAGGTCCTGAACTAGTAAGTCTCTGAGACCTGGCCATTTCCTTTTCTTGAGAAGTTCTTTGAGCCATATATGCATCTGCATGGGCAAACTCTTGCTAAATTAAAGAAAGTTAGGAACCTAATATCAGTACCCGGATATCAATATGCAACAGCATTAAGTGCCTTTACTTTGATTATTAGCTGCTTAGATAAAAAATTTTTATGTCATTTGTGTACCTACTTACATATAGCAAAAAGGCTTAAAACCGAGGAAGAAAGAAAGCTACAATTCATCCAAACAGAAATTAAACCTGTAGAATCTGAAAAACTGGTATTATTATCTTCTTTCAAGCCAGTTTCTCTGTAGGTTTGATTATTTTGGTGCACGCTTCGGCATCATGGCATTGAGCGTTACTGTTGCTGCTTTCTCACCTATAATCTCTCTCTTCCTCCAGTCTTTCTGTGCCTGAACTGTTTTAGATCATCTAATGCTCTTGCCGGTATCTTCTCTCTATCATTCAGGACTGACTTTACAATGCAATTGATCCCCCCTTGTGTGACTCCTATTGTGTGTATTACAGTTATGGCCTGAAAGACTGATTACTGGCAAGTCTTTGGGGAGAAGACATGGCTAAGAACATCTCAGGTATCCCAATATCACCTACAATTGGTAAAGACACTGCAAAATGGAGAGGAGCAGCTAAGGTAACTTTTCAGTGGCTTCTGCATGTAGATTGATTAATCTGTATGCTCTATTTACACAAGAGAATGAAAAGGTGTGGCTCAGTACTTAGAAAATGGTATGCCCACAAAAGTTCAGAATGTTTGTATGGAAAAGCTTGCACAGTGCACTTCTCACTAATGAAAAAATCTGTTTGTTGTAGGATGTGCAAATTTCTGCTGGGTGAGTTGGGTCATAAGAAACCAAAGAATTTTTTAGGGGAAGAAGCTACATGTGTAGTCAACACTCTTTGTTCAGATCCCTTCAAGAAGAATAAAGATCCATGCTACAAAAGCAAGACAAGCAAAGGAATACAGGTCAAGAACACATCTTCATGAGATGGCAAATATCCACGTCATATCGGGATCCGCCTGCAATCTTGGTATAACTTCGGCCATGGTAGAAGAGGCAACAACATCAATAGAAGGATTGAAAATGACTATCATGAAAGGATTCAGCCAGGTTGAGCGAGAGGATGATTCAAATCTCATTATTCAGTTGCTTGCAAAGGATTCATCAATCATTCCATGGAAGATTCTGGGTCTGATTTACCAAGCGAGAGTGTTGATCAAGCAAATCCCAGTTATCTTTGTCTTATATTTATCGTGAGGTTAATCAATCAACAAATAGACTAGCGAATTTTGCTTCAGAAAATCTTGTGTTTGGATTGACAATCCCCTTGGCTTTCTTTGTACTGGTGATGCAAAATTTGTGACAGTGAGACTTCAAGTGCCGTTGATTGATAAAGCTAAAATTTACCAATACAATCACATCAACAGAGATATAGTTCAGAAAGTTTGTCTCAAGATAGCTTGAACTATCACACAACCGTTTTATCAAGAGTGTTTTTTTCTCAAATATGACCTGTGGATAAGAGAAAGAGAGGAAATCGAGATATCAGGTATGCCAACAAGAATGCACACCACAGAGTAAGGAACCTCAGTGTTCGAGGGACGCAAGTCTATCTTATAAGGCTCTCAAGAAGTCAGCTAAGTTATCACTTTTGCCTCTTTCACGTATTTGCGAGTTATACGTTAAGAGTATTGGATCTATTTACTATTCTTCCAGATAATCAGATGATGAATGATACTGATTTGAGGCATGCTCTGCTATTTATAGAGAAAAATATCCAAAATATCTTCTCTTGACCAGGACAGTTGTCAAATTTCAATCAGACGCATGTCCAGAGAGATGTTTGAAAATATCTCAATGCAGCAAGATATCTAATGTTTACACGTGATCAACACGCACAAGTTATTTTCAGAAAGAAATTGTGGTGAATCACTTGATTAAGTGAACTTGCTCTGTGATGTGTTACCTTGGAATCCAAGAAATCACGGATCATATGATATGTGTAATAAGCATATATATCTAAAACAACGTATCCATTTTTATCCCTACCATTCCTGATAAGGCAATATCTCCTCAAATAAGATATATAATATATATAAGTTACTGAGGTTTTATCACATGACTATTTTAAGGATTTATTTCAAAAACAATAAAGGAGTTATTCGAATTGTACGGAAATACTCTTTACTCCTTTGTTCATCATCGATGGAACCCTTATTAATATGTTAATCTATATCTCTTCGAAGGAAGACATAAAAATTGCATACATCTCACAGTGTGACCAATATATTATCAAATTATCTATATAGAGAGAGCTTAGATTTAAATTTCTCAACAGACAATCCGTTTTATGATCAATTATCTTTGTAGGGAAGGATTACATAGAATCCTTCGAAGCTCTAGGTTAAATAATCAATTCGAGTGACCTTAAATTGAACTCAATGAAATCAGATATAAACATATTTTCTTCGAAATGCTTTTAAATAAAGTGCAGTAATGAATCCCATGAGTCTGTGTAGAAGATGTCATTAGAAGGTGTTCCTTGAGGATGGGAGAGTAAACATGCCTTCAAAGACCCCTCCAATAAGGATTCTTTCAAAATCAGTGAAGTTTAAGTCTATTAAGGGTGCCAAACCCATATCTTGTCCTTTAAATGGGACAAACCATTAGTCCTTTGAGAAGGGTGACCAATTCTTAGTCATTTGAGGGTGACAAACCTTTGACGAATTGACCTTCTTACGGTGATTACCCCCTGAATCAACCATTTGAGGGTAGCTACCCCATGTCAGATCTATAGTAGCCATTCTTTCCTTCTAAGAGTTTATTTATTGAAGAAGCTAACTATAATAGGATAAGAAGGGTGACCAATTCTTGGCAGAACGGCTGCGCGACGGTTTAGGCTATCTTGAGACAAACTCTCCTTACCTATTTCCTTGAAAGGGTTATTGTATTGATTTTTATGTATTAGCTGTCATTTCATTCTAATATATTTGGTCTTTTACAAACCCGTCATCACCAATATTCAAGATAGGGCTAGAGCCAAATTAGTGGATGTAACCTAACTTTTTATTATTATAATGCTAAGATCTCATTACAAAAAAAAATGTATTTACTAATGTACGGGCGACTTTAATATCATAAAATGAATATTATTCTACCATTTCAAAGTCTGAATGATTCAACCATTGATTGTGATGTTTTCATAGCTTCATCCTCTAAGCTCCCTTTTCTTACTTGGAGCTAGCAATTTTCAATCCGACTCGTAAACCCGCCTAGGGTTTTAACCAGTTTGGATTTAAGTTTTCAACTCACAGATCACGTTTGGATTGAGGATTTTCAACCTGCAATTAAACGGATCGGTTTGGGTTAGACCCTCTGACTTGTCGGGTTATTATATTATATGTTTTATTTAGTATACCTAAAAAATATATACCAATTATATATACATATATTTATATATATACATACACATATACATAATGTAAGAGATAGAATATTTTTTTCCCCTTTTTTCTCTTCCTTTTCTCTTTTATATGATAGACTTGGGTTGCTAGAGGTTGGAGTATTAGAGAAGTAAAGTAGAATATTGTACGATATATTACATTATTATTGCACATGAAATTAAATAAGATTATAAAAAAAATAAGTATTAAATTACAATATTATTACAACTTGTAATTAGGTTTATTATACAAGACATTAATGATATATTTAAAAATAAATCATAACAAATTTAGTAAAATTAATGGGTCAAACGGGTTAAGGCGAGTTGGGTGCATGTTTGATTATTTCAACCCGTTTATTAAACGGACGAGTTTCTTTTTCTTTTCTTTTTTTTTGTTCTTAACCACGTGGTGCCCCCACACCCACATAGGTGTAGGACTAATCCTCGTTTGAAGCAGGAGCATTAGAGGTAAACCCCTAGTCATGAGTGCTTTTAGTGGGATTCGAACTCCAGACTTACCTCCGGAGATGCCCACTAGAGCACAGCTTGCTACCAACTGAGTCACACATCCGTGGTTAAACGGACAAATTTGGGTTGAGTGCTTAGTCGTTAATACCCTATCAACTCGACCTGAACCTGCCCGATCCCGCCCAATTGCCACCTCTGGTCCTCTACCTTTTCTTCAATTTATAAAAATTCGAAAACCACATGATTCGTGTCTGACCGTCTGATCCTGGTCCCCTCAGAACCGTATAGACTCGGTCACATCAATAACTCGGGTCTACTGACTAGGTTTAAACGGTCCGAATTCGCGCATCGGGACCCGAATACAGAGTTGATTTGTGTTCTAAGTTTTCTAACACAATATAAGACTGGCAGGACGCCGGCGGCCGGAGAGAGTGATTGTAAGAGGAACGGCATCGAGAAAGAACGAGCCTAGTAAGAGTTCTTTTTAGTTTTCCTTTTCTTCCTCTTTATTTGAGTTCCTTCTCAGATTATTTATCTATAAATTGTGTCTACCTCTATTGTATTCGAATCATCTTGAAACTCTTTTTTCAAAACGTAAAACCAAGGAAGATAGATTGAGAAAGATGTATTATCTCTTTAGCAGAATTGTTCTTCTCAGAAACAATGTTTATAGAACTTCCATTCACTTCAAAACCACGATAATTCCATTTTCAACCACTGTAACCGATACCCCATCTCCCCAAATCCATGAATTAACAGATTACCTCATAAACTCATTTGGGTTGTCAAGGGAACAAGCCATCTCTGCCTTCACACGCTTCCCTCCCACAACAACCCCAGAGAGCTTGAACTCTGTTGCTGATTTCTTAAAGCAGAGTGGTTTCTCCGATACCCATCTCAGAAACCTCATTATTAAACGACCTGACTGCCTCTCTTACATAGATAGAAAGCTGAAACCCAAAATGAGGCTCCTTGGCTTCAAGACATAAATTTTTCTGGGCCAGCTCTTGCAAGCCTCATCCTTCATAATCCCGAGATTCTCGGCCGATGTATGCAATGCCGTCTCACCTCTAATATCGATTTTCTTCGGTCTTACGTCCACTCGGATGAGAATATAGTTAAAGTTCTCAAGAGAGGCAACTCTATCTTAGCGTTTGATTTGCACAAGAGAATACTTCTCAACATTGAGACTCTGCAGCTATATGGAGCTACTAAAGAACAAATTTCAAGTTTACTTCTCCAACAGCCAAGATTCTTTTCTGTAAGATCTGACCAACTTGCAGATAAAATTTCATTTGCTGCGAAAATGGGGCTCAGTCGAGAATCAAAATTGTTCATTTATGCTGTTTTCATGTTGAACACCATGAGCAGAACTACTCTTGAGTCAAAATTTGATTTGTTCAAGAGCTTTGGGTGGTCCGAGTCAGATATCGCATTCACATTCAAGAAAATGCCCATGTTTTTGGCTTATTCAGAGGGTAGGGTTCGAGCAATGATGGACTTTTTCTTAGAAGAGTTTGGATATGAACCTAAGGAAATAATTCTAAAGCCCAGTTTGCTTGCTTACAGCTTAGAGAAGAGTTTGGCACCTCGGAACATGGTCTTGAAGATATTAATTTTCTAAGGGTTTAATGAAGACGAAGCCTCAGCTTATCAGTGTTGCTCAGTTAACTGAAAAGAGGTTTTTGAAGAGTTATATTCTCCCATATGTAGAAATGGTTCCTGATCTTCATGAAGCTTACATGGCTTCTACTATGAAAGGAACATAAAGCCATCCCTCTTTAAATCTTGATTGCCAATAAATGCTATTTAAGATGAGGCATGGAGAATGGAGATTGCTTTTTAAGATGCTAAGTTTTCTTCTGGTTTAGAAGGGATTTCTTCTGCAAGTGAAGTAAATCCTAGATGATTGATAATAGTTTTATGAGGATGACTACTTCCTTTCTCAATTTTTTGGTATAAACCATCTTGCTTTGAGTTCAATTTAATCATGTTCATCTTAGTTGTTTATTTTGATAGATGGAATGGTGGAACAGGATTTTTTTTGCTGACACAAACTAGTTAGGTGAGACATTTTATTGATGTTGATGTGTCTAATTCAAGAAGTTTGGATTTGATTACACAGCATTTGCTTGAACGATTGTAGCTACATCTTCATATTTTGATGAGACTTGAATCGTTTCTTGACTGATTTTGAAATCAAAATGTTTTATCAGACTTCGAGAGTGAGGTCAGGATTATTGTCAATTAGTATGTGAAGGCAAAGTTGACGCTCTTGAGCTTTTTTGAAGCCCAACTCAATCCTCCTTGATCTGATTTTTGGGGTCTTTTGCTTCCTTATCCAAAAGATCTTGGATGATGTCACATCCAAGTATTTGTGTTCCTAAACATCAAAATTTTATATGATTGTATGAATTATGTATGATATCAAGATCACATAATTTTATATGGATGAGTTATGTTCAATATTGATATCACATCTTATTTGAAGTTTTTGTAGTACACTCAAAGTCATTTGTATTGTTAGTAAATGAGAAGTGCCCTTACGCTCACCATTTTTTTTCAGTATTCTCTTTCTATGTTCAAACACCATATCTATAATAAATACAGCTTCGAATGTATTGCTACATTATCCATATGGCTGTTTATTTCTATGCTTATCAATCTGATAGTTTAGATCAATTCAAACCTGAAAAAGCCATTGATGATGGAGAGGTGTCAAAGCTACTTTTGACAGTGAAAATGAAGTAGTCAAAATCTCAAAATAAGTTGAGAATTAATGTTCCAAGATTGCTTATTCTTCTGCTGATCAAGAGATATGTACTTCAGCTCCTGAACTAGTAATTCTCTGAGACCTGGCGATTTTCTTTACATGGGAAGTGCTTTGAGCCATATATGCATCTGCATGAGCAAACTCTTGCTATTGTTGTGACTTTCATTCAGAAGTTTCACAGGATCTTCCATTAAGGTATTATCATAAGTGCTCTTTTCTTCTCTATCCTTTTCTTTACCTCTATCGGAGTTCAATTTTGTTTGATGGTACATCTCTGGTGTTGTAATAATATAGATAGTTAGAAGTTTTTCACTCATTACTTAATCAAGTGTGTGTAACTGCCTAAAAAGGAGTGTGTAGCATAGTTTTAAATACCGGAACCGGTCGCTGGACCGGTTCCGTCCGGTTCCGGTCCGGATCGCCGGTACCGGCCGGTCCGGAGCCGGTACAGAAAACGAAAAAAAAAAAATTTTAAAAAATTAAAAAATTTCAAATCAC
>JAUPMG010303114.1:0-10969 GCA_031762675.1 Pachysandra terminalis | reverse complement strand
TCTAACAATGCTTCAAGTAGTTGCCATTCCTGAATTAAGAGATGTGCTGGAAGACTCCTCGGTGTCACACCCCAAAACTTGTAACACAAATCCCTATGCGGGAGGCACGGGTTTCAATGTGAGACCTTCGTGTTCCAACCCTAGAACGTGGATTGCCATATCAAATACAAGGAAATAAAGTAAAATGGATTACTCTCATTAAAAATTCAGAGTGCGAAAGCAAAGAAGTAAACTTACAAATCCATATGACCTTAGGAGGATCACATCTTTAATATATCTATACAAAAACACAAACAAGTGTCATATTCAAACTACACTAAATGTATCACAATAGCATTAACTCGAAACTGGAGTTAAAATGAATCGAGATAGCATCGAATCCCTATTGGTTTCCATTACACCTTAACCTGCAAAATAATAAGTCACGTGAGCTTGGAATGCCCAATAAGACCATATCTTTCACCAATCCTCATAAAACACTGTTAAGAGAAAAATCAATAAAACAACAAGATAGAAGAACATATAATAACTAGAAGGACTGACAATTATAATTTACTGAATGATTGATGGTATGCAATGAAATGATGCCATTTAGATGGACTACATGATATGCTCAATCAGGGAAATACAAGAATGATTTGATGTGTGATGTACCAAACTCATCTAGCAAGTTAAGTGCCCCTCATCGTAGCTTCCAAACCAGAACAAATTCTGGACATAAGTCACCAGGAACAGCCGGATGTCCCTCTTCTTTATTTGCGGTAGCTAACCCATCGTATGGCACAAAGGTCACCATTTGCTGATTTTAGAGAGTGGCTACTCAAGGTTTAGCCAACCGTATAGGACCTCGCGGGAATCCTACCCTAGTTTAAGTGGGACATTTCAACCCATAGGTATATAGTCAACCTCTCCAGAAAACCTCGCAAGGATAATCCGTAGCTTCCACCTCTCGGGCTCACTTAACAATTTACATAAGCCTAGCATGCATAAGTTAACTCAACTTAGGACTCAAATGATATTCAGTTAGAAGCTATCCACGCGCCCAATCAAGCGGATAATCCAACGTGAAAGCATCATAAGTTTCCTAACCAGTGTACTAGCCAATCCACTCAATCTTATCTGTCACTGCCTAGTTGACCAGACAAGCTAAACAACTCAATAAAATTAAGACTTTTAGTGATAACCCCCATCGGAAGCTATCGATGCGCCCATACACACAAATAATCTGCCGGATGCCATCACAGGCTTCTTTTCTATAAGTACAATCAAAACAAACATATAAGGGTCCATTTCCAATCACTAATTATTTGAAGAGTACAATCCAGGGCATAGTCAAGTACTTAAGCTAATCAGTGGCATGGGAAGTACTATGGAACTCAAAGGTGATTCCCCGCAGACAGGCTAGAGCCTTCCGACCATCCTTTGATTCCAAGAGGCCATATCTCAAACACATGGCCTACTCCCAACCCAAACCAATTAGTTGTAGAACTCAAAGTTGCTTCCCCGTAGGTAGGCTAAAGCCTCCAGATCATACATTGATTCCAAATATTAAGTCTCACTGATGTGGTACCAATTCCCAAGCAATGATGATGACATCCCACTTCAAAAACCATCAATATCTCAAGTCCATCCCCATCGGCAGACTCACCAGTGTGCCGGTACCTGCCGGTGAGGTATTTCCAGTGTAATTGTGGCCCCTATCGGCAGGTTCACCAGTGTACCGATACCTGCCGGTGGAGGCCACCCTGTGTTTTTATAGGTTATGTCGGCAGGCTCACTTGTGTACCGGTGCCTGCCGATGGATCACGGGACAGCAATCCCAGATCAGATGTTAGAGCCTCTCACATGTTACGAAATCAAACCAAGCCATTTCTAAAGCACACAAATCACACATTTTCATTCAAATCATCAATCAAATCGATTAAACACTCAACTCATTGATGAACACAAATCCACAACGAATCATAAAACCTTTTACGTAAATACACCCAAAATGGAATTTACACGGCATTCTATGCGAATCATACAGAAAATGAGACTTACCTTGATTGTGCTAAAATTCAGATCTGGTGCTCTTCTTCTTCTTTCTTCCTCCTTTCCTCATCTTCTTCTCCACCACGTTGGATGGCTAGGGTTAGTTTTCAACTCCTCTTTTCCTCTTCAAAACACTCCTCATAACTCCTCCTTGATTCTAAATTTGGGGAAGTATGGAAGGCAGTTATGGAAGCTTTCCTTCCATCATCCCACTCCTCGCACCTCTCTTACGATTTCATTTGGATTTCCAATATATTTACGCTCAATGCCCTATAAGTTGTTTAATTATTCATAAACCCCCAAATCTGATATTTTGTTTGCAAAGCTGACCTTATGTTTCTGATGTTTTCATTAACCCCCATATTTATATTCTGTAAAATGCCCAACAAAATCTAATAAAATCTTAATTATTATTTTCATTAAATAGAAATCAAAATTGCTAGATTTAAGTCATTACACTCGATTTCCTGCTCAATGCGTCTGCTACAACGTTGGCCTTGCCTGGATGATACTGAAGAGAAAAGCCGTAGTCGTTCACTAGTTCCATCCATCATCTTTGCCTTATGTTCAATTCCTTCTGAGAAAACACGTATTTTAAACTCTTATGATCCAAGAACACTTCAAATGTCTCTCTATACAGATGGTGTCTCCAAATGTTAAGAGTGAAAACCACGGTTGCGAGATCGAAATCGTGTATTGGGTAGTTCTTCTCGTGAATCTTCAATTTCCTAGAAGCATAAGCAATCACATTTCGTTCCTGCATAAGAACACAACTTAAACCCAAAAACGAAGCATCTGTATAAATTTCAAACTTAACTCCACTCTTAAGAAGAGTCAGAAATGGCGTCGTCGTCAACCTCTTCTTGAGTTCTTGAAATGCTTTCTCACATTCTTCTGTTCACTGGTACTTCACATCTTTTCTTGTCAGTCGCGTAAGAGGGACAGCTATATAAGAAAATCCTTCGATAAATCTTCAGTAGTAGCCGGCCAAACCTAGAAAATTACAAATCTTTGGCACGTTCTTCGATCTCTCCCAATTTAGAATTGCTTCAACTTTAGACAGGTCCATAGAAATATCATCCTTAAACACCACATTTCCTAGGAATTTCACCTCTTCCTTCCAGAATTCACACTTCTCGAACTTCACATACAACTGGTGATCTTCAAGGGTTCTTAGAGTAATCCAGAGATGATCTTCATGGTCTTCCCAAGTCTTGGAGTATATCAGTATGTCGTCCACAAAACTACCACAAATTGGTCAAGATAAGGTTGGAATATGCTAGGCATCAAATCCATAAAAGCAGCAGGTGCGTTCGTTAGTCCGAATGAAATAACTACGAACTCAAAGTGTCCATAGCATATTATGAAAGCTGACTTTGGTACATCTTCATCCTTGATCCGAAGTTGATGATAGCCCGATCTCAAATCAATCTTGGAAAATTATTTGGCTCCCTTTAATTGGTCGAATAGGTCTTCAATTCTTGGCAGTGGATATTTGTTCTTCATAGTGACTCGATTGAGTTGATGATAGTCGATGCACAGTCTCATTGATCCATCATTCTTCTTGAAAAATAGCACAGGTGCTCCCCACAATGACGAACTGTGTTGGATAAATCCTAGTCGAAGTAACTCATTCAACTGCTTCTTAAGTTCCCTCAATTCGGTAGGTGCCATCCGATACGCAGGTAATGCTATGGGACTCGCACCGTGAACCAAATCGATTGAGAATTCAACTTCTCTCTTGGGGGAAAAACTAGGTATGGCTTGGAATACATCTCCAAAGTGACATACTACAGGAATAGTCTCAAACCCATGCTTCTCGCCAATTGACCATAATGCAAGTACAGCGAGCTGATCGGATGTATTGGATTGAAGCCCCTTAACGTTCACTAATGGCCCTTCAGGAATAGCAAACATGATAATTCTACTAAAACAATCAATTTGAGCCCGATACATTGTCAACCAGTCCATGCTTAGTATGATATCGTATCCCTCCATATCTAGGAGTATCAAATCAATAGGTGTAGTAATCTCACCCACAACAATAAAACAAGATTCACACAATCTATTCAAGCATGTGGAACCTCCTAAGGGATTCTCTACTATAAGACTTGAATTCAACACAACATTCGTCATACCCAAAATATTCACAAATGCATAAGAAGTGAATGAATGCAATGCTCCGATGTCGAACAATATGTGTGCTAAAGTTGAAAAGATAGGTATGATACCTTCCATCACACCTCCTTGTGGTTTCTGGTCTCTTAAGGCATCTTCAACCGGTACAGTTGGTGGGTTAATAGCATGAAGGCGACCTTGAGGTGGCCGATGAGCTCGTTGTTGTTGTTGTTGTTGGGGTGGTTGATACTGAGAAGTTACGGGTCTTTGTCCTCTTTGCTAGAATTTCTATTGTAGTGCTTACCTGATTTGCTGTGGTGCTTTCTCTACAAAGGCTTGCTCGCTCGTAGTGAGGTCGTGGCACAAACTGTGGTGCGGTAGAAGGCCTGGATTGGAAGTTTTGCTGTTTGGGGCCTTCCAGTCTTGGTGGTATTAGGCAATCCCTCCTTAGATGTCCTCGCCTTCCGCAGTTGAAGCAAACTCTTTCTTCAAGTGGAACTGAATAGTATGGTTGGTGTCGTTGTTTCGAAGTTCGACCCTCATCAGTTCACGGCTTCTTGGATTGTTCATGACTTTCTTTGTAGTGTGATCGGTTAGCAAGCTGCTTCTCCTTGTTCTTCTCTTGTTTCTTCTGTTCAACAATCTTGGTGAACTCGGCAATGCTCTTCTTCACTTTCCACACTGTGTTGACTACGTCAAAATACTTGGTGAATTCCCTTAATGCAAGTTTGGACTTGATGTTTCCTTTCAGTCCATTCTCAAACAGAAAGGTCTTCTTCTCTTCCGTGTCCACGGTGTAAGATGCAAACTACGATAATTCCGTAAATTTGGCCTCGTACTCTACAACAGTCATGCTTCCTTGTTCAAGTCTCATAAACCCCAGCTCTTTCTCTTTCTTGGCACTCTTAGGAAAATATTTCTCTAGAAACATTGTCCAGAACTTTTCCTAATAAATCTCTTCTTCTTCCAACACTTCTATTGATGTCTTCCACCATCTTTTAGCCTCTCCTTCTAACATGAAAATAGCTAGTCTTACCCTCTCCAAATCCTCACATTCCAAGGATTCAAATATATGCTCGAGATGATCTAACCACTCCTGAGCATCCATAGGCTCATTGGTGCCCTTAAATACAAATGGTCCTAATCTCTTAAATCTCTCCAAAAGTTCACTTACTGGATTCTCCTACTTTGGTGAGATGCTTGAAAGTCGTGCCTATAAAGGTGAGGAGGGTGACAAGTAGGAGAGATGCGCATTCCTTCATTAATCTTAATTATATCAGTGTTGGATTCTTTTTGAAGTATTTTCCATTTCTCTTAGTGTAAGAGGAAAATTTTTTATTGAAAATGAGAAGAACCTTTTTCTTGTTCACGTAACTTGCCCTTTGCGTATAACAGAAAAGTATTCTTAGCATATAACTCTTTGCTATCGAATGGAAATGTAAAAGAAGGATACAAAACTTCATTCTTCATTTACGTAATCTTCGTAGTACAACTTGATCCACTTAGCATTAATGGGGTAATTAAGAGGTGTTCCATCAATTTAACTTAGAAGGTAGTACCCGCTCGCTACGATCTCGGGTATAATGTATGGGCCTTTCCATTTCGGAGCGAATTTTGGGGCAAATAGATTGGCACACACATGTGTAGCTACCCTCAACACTTTATCTCCCACCTTGAAATCCCGATTGCGCACCATTTTGTTATAGGCTCGAGAGAGCCGAGCTCGATATGTGACAACCTTGTCCTCCGCACAACCCCTTCTTTCATCAATCAAATCCAACTCTCTGACCCATCCATTGACCTCGTCAATGTCGTCGCCTTCCTGAGCTGCTGCTAGGGATAGCAGAGCAAAGGGCACCTTTATTTCTACCGGTAGGACAACATCACTACCGTAGACTAAAGCGATACGCCCACAAAGCTATGGTGAGCTTCTCATGCCATTTCCCTCCTTGGTTTGCGTATCATACGACTAAGGATCCGGAGTAAAGTTTTGTCGGTGGCCTCAGCTTTCCCATTTCATTTTAGGTAGTAAGGAGTTGATCGGATGTGCTTAATTCCATAGTGTTCTGTCAATAACCTGACTTCCTTGTTGATGAATGGAGTCCCACTATCTAAAATTATTCTGCGGGGGATTTCAAACCTACAGATGATATGATCTCTGATGAAATTGCTATAGTAGCTCCTGTGGCACACCTCATGGGGATAGCCTCAACCCAATTGAATAATATTCCATCACAGTGAGTATCCATATGTGCCCCCCGAGTTAGGGCTAATCGACCCGATCAAATCTAAACTCAATGAATGGAAAGCCATGGAGTAGATATGTGTTGCAACTCAACGTACGAAGCGTGAATCTTCTGGCCAAACACTTGACAATGGTAACAATGTATCACATAATCATGTGTATCTCTCTGCATGGTAGGCCAATAATATCATGTCTGTAGCAATTGATCCAACAAGCAATGATAGCCCTAATGAGCACTGCAATCACCAGAATGCATTTCTTGCATCACGTCGTCAGCCTCCTTTTGCGTTAGGTACTTGAGGGGTCTTCCATTCCAACTATGATGATAAAGGCAGTCGCCCACTATAAAGAATCTTTTCACATGTCTTGTTATCTTGGCCGCTTCTGTTGTATCATCAGGAAGCTTACCCAAAGATAGGTAGCCGACATAGGGTTGCCTCCAATCTTCATTAGCTCCCGTAGTGAACAGGCAATGGTCTCGGCTATACTCTCCATTACACCTGGACAGCTCTGTTGTAGATCATTAGCCTCCCTCATCATTGTAGGCCAACAATAACCTACTCGTTAGAGTTTTTTGTACAGGGCTTTGGCATCCTTCTGAGAACACTGCTGATTATTCATGGAATGCAACCGTTGTTCTGCTTCTTTGGGTCCAAGATATCGACTTAGTACCTCTGTTGTAGTCGTGTGGTACAACTCTCGTTTCAAATTTATGAAATTCTTCAGTTCCTTCATTGGGGTGGTTGATGCACGAGGGGCCTGCATATCTTTGAGGATTTGAGTTATCCAATCCTCTTCTTCTTCCAAATGAATCTTCTAACTGAATGTGACAGGTTCCGTCTTCTTAATGACTTCAACGTGGCTTGAAGCTTCATCAAACTTAAGGCGACCACCCAACATGGTCAGCGCATCTACATGTTTGTTGGCTGTTCAGGGAGTGTGTTCAAACTTGATCATGTCAAAGCTAGGTAATACCTTTGCGCCAAAGTCCGGTATTTCTCCATCACTGGGTCTTTGACCGCGACCTCACCTTGCATGTGTTTGATAACGAGATTAGAATCTCCCTTCACAAACAATTTATTTATTCCCATTTTCTTTGCGAGTAGTAGCTCTAGAATCAAAGCCTCATACTCTGCCGAATTATTGGAACAAGGGAATTGCAATTTATAAGACGCAGACGTCACACTGCCATCCAGTGATAATATCACTACACCCACATCGCCTTCTCATCTTACGATGGATCCATTGAACTAGAGGATCCATGACTCTTGATCGTTGACAGAGGCTACGTCAAAAGCATTTTCAAAGTCGTATTCCAGGTGAGGCGAATCACCTGCAAAAGCAACCATCAAATCCACGACGGCCAGGCTTCTTATCCTAGTGGGAGTGGTACACGTTAAATCATATTCTGATAATAACAGCAACCATTTAGCAATTCTCTCAGAAAGGACTGGAGAGGACAATAGCAATTGAATGGGGTTCGATTTGGTCATCAGCTCGACTTTGTGAGCTAGCAAATAGTGGCGGAACTTCTGTGCGGCATGCACTAATACCAAGAAACGTTTCTCAGCCCTAGTGTACCTGAGTTCGGGGCCCCTCAGAGTACGACTAGTGTAGTATATTAGCCTTTCTGCTCCCATATCGTCTTCTTGAGCGAGTAGTCCACCTACCGCATGCTCCAATGCCTCTAAGTACAATCTCATGGTATTACCCTTCATTGGTGCCAACATGGTGAAGGAGGTGGCTATATCTTGCTTAAACTTGATGAAGGATTCATCACATTCCAACATCCAAGTGAATTTCTCTTTCTTCTTCAATAGTGGTATCATTGGATGTATCTTGCTTGCCTGCCCAGGGACAAATCTTCTCAGGTAAGACACCTTCCCCAAGAAACTCTTCCGCTCATTTTGATTCCTTGGATGGACCATCTACTGAATTACCTCCGCCTTGGGCCGGTCAATATCAATCCCACGACTGTGCACTAGGAACCCAAGAAAATTTCTCGAGGAGACACCAAAGGCACACTTCATTGGATTCATCTTTAGTTGGTAGCGACGACACCTTTCGAACACCTTTCACAGGGCGTCCGTATGATGAACTCGGTCCTTCGATTTCACTACCAGATCATCTACATAATCCTCCACCTCTTTATGCATCATGTCATGAAATATGGAGGTCATGGCTCTCTGATATGTAGCACTTGCATTTTTAAGACCAAAAGGCATTACGGTAAAATGAAAGTTACCTATGGGCATTCGGAACGACGTCTTTTCTGCATCCTTGGCCACCATCTTTATTTGATGGTAGCCACTATATCCATCCATAAACGAAAACATCTCATTTCTTGTTGTTGAGTCAATTAAGACGTCCATGGTTGGTAAAGGGAATTCATCCTTAGGACATGCCTTGTTCACATCCCTAAAGTCCACACAACAACGTATCTGACCATTCTTCTTTTTGACGGGGACGTTATTGGCTAACCACGTCGGATGCTGTATAGGTTTCTTGAACCCAACAGCTAGTAATTTCGACACTTCTTCTTTAATCTTCAACTCAATGTCAGATCTAAAAACCTTAGGAGCTTTCTTGATCGGCTTAACGTCAACATCAACATTCAACCTACCCTGCCATTTCTAAGTATTCCAATGCAAAAGTATCTCGATATTGTTGTAGGAGTGTCAACAAGCTAGCTCTTTCTTCTTGGCTCAACTTTTTACTAATGAGGATTTGTTTGATAAAACCTGTTTCAGCAAGATTAACTTCCTCCAATTCTTCAGCCACAGATTTGGATCCGTCTTGCAAAACCTCAGGTACTTAATCAGGATCTCTTAAAGGATCATCTATGGACAAGCATAAGGGGGTTTCTATCACGACATCAAGTTTTCCTGTCATCACGGGATGTTTTCTGCTTGATTCCCCACATCGTCATAAACGGTAAAAGAAGCTCCCATCCTCTCGTTGTACTCGGATACACTTCGTTTTTTGTTCTTCCTAATCTTCCTTGCTCATCTTCTTCCATGAAGACTAACCTCTCTTCTTGTCAGTCACCAAATCGTCCCACTTGGGCAAGTATTTCCCCTCGACGGGAGCTACTCTGGTCTCATCGACAGCCATGAGTTTGTCTAAGAAAACAGCCAAAACATAGTGGATTTCATTACTAACGATGGGGTCAATAGTAGCGTTGACCTTTAATTTCTTGCTGTGCCATCTGGCCTTCAAGCACTGATGATATGTAGATGGAACAGCTTTGCATCGATGAAGCCACAGTCTCCCCAACAATATATGATACGAGACATCCACGTCGAAGACATGAAACTTGACCGGCGACTGGATGGCTGCCACTGCCAAATCAATAGTAATGTGTCCCATAGTTTTGCACGCCTCATTGTTGAAAGAGATCACCTCCATAGACTGTTTCACCATCCTCTTAGCGGGGATGGCCGCTGCCTGTAAGGTTTTGTATGGCAGAACGTTGATCGAAGAACCAGGATCGATCAGCGCTCGCTTAACTTCAACATTATTGATGGTTGCGGGCAAATACAAAGCCCTGTTGTGCCCTGGACAATCCCCTTGTATATGTTCATCTGAAAAGGTGATAGCTACTGCTATCTCTTGACAAAACTACTTGGGACCAGTACTTAAAGAAAAGCACTGTTCACCGAGCTTGGTAGTAACAGAAGCAAGAGCATTTGTCATTTCTTTTCGCGTTAGGAGGTTGAATCCCACATCGTTGTAGAAATTTTCAACCTTGGCATTAGTACCCGAACACTAGTACATGCACTCTTTGTCTTAATCATCTAGACTTTTCAAATTCCATTATGGAGTCCATAGCGTCCCTATGAACAATAGCATTAACAATCTCCTTCTCATGATTGGGCAACGGATTGTCATGTATTGACTTTGAGGTAGGTAACTCCAACTCTCCGTTCCTGATCTTCTTATGGAACAACCTTCTCAAAGTGTAACAATCTTCTGTCTTGTGGCCTACGTGTGAATGATACTGGCAAAAATTGTCTTTCTTCTAATCTTCTTCAGGCACTAGGAAAATTGGGGACAGTAAATTTACCACACCATCTTTCACCTATTGCTTCAAGATGGTCATGGCTTCTTTGGCGGAACAAGGTAGAGGTGGAGGAATAGGAAAGACCTTCGTTCGATTCCCGGTATTGTTGGCCTCTTCCTTACTAGGCCTCTTCTTCTCCACCATCATGGTTTGAGAGGTAGACTTCGGCTTACTCTTCCAGGTGACATCACTTTTGAGATTCATGGTGCGTCCAGTGCGCCTTGCCGACTTATAGAGGCGGGTAAACGTATCAATGACTGCGTTTTCCAACACAAGACAATAATCCATCATCATGCCGTCAATGCACATTCACACGAGGTTCTCTTCTGTAGTAGCCTCCCGATAGTCTGTGGCAAGATCGCGAAATCACTTCACAAACGCCTCCAATCCTTCTCCAAGGTTCTATTTCTCTTTTCCCAAATCTATGAGAGTCATTCTGTCATGACCCAAACGGGAAATCCTCGTTGGAGGTGTAGAATTTGGATTCACAACCTTCACCCCGAACAAAA
>JAUPMG010303104.1:0-16708 GCA_031762675.1 Pachysandra terminalis | reverse complement strand
AATTTCTCTAAGAACAGGACGAGAGAGAGAGAGAGAGAGAGAGAGAGAGAGAGAGAGGGGGGAGAAACATACCTGGATTTTTCTGCTGAAGCAAGCTGCCGAGTGTTCTTCGTTGGGTTTGCAAGTTGAACCCTAACTTCTCCTTTTCTTCTCCAAATGTTTTCTCTTCAGTTTTGATAAGAGTGTTTTCTCTTCAGTTTTAATATTTTAATAAAAGATAAAAGGTATCGGTTTTTTTTTTTTATTTATTTTTTTGCTGTCCGCACATGAGGCGCACACCTCATGTGTGAGGCGCCTGAAATAGCGTGAGGCGTGTGTCTCACTCACGCCTCACGTGGTGAGGCATGCACCTCGTGAGCTCCCCGCACTATCTTCTTATGCCTCATGGTGTTTTGCTAACTCCACGCCTCGAGGCGTGCACCTTGAACGCCTTTAAAAACACTAGACTCCGCCCACCACAAATCATGCCAGAAGTGGACTCGACAACCATCCTCGAGACTGAAACGAACTTGACTAGAGAAGAGTGGGAACACCAACGACATCTCTTTCCAAACACTAGAGCTGAAGCATCTAGTAGAAGGGTTACAGACCCAACCGTTGGAATGACCACCAAACTTGCTTTGAACAACTTTCTGCCATAGTGCATTGCGCTCTCTGTTGAACCTCCAAAGCCATTTACCCAGAAGAACTGTGTTATGTCTGGATATGTTCCCCAGGTTGAGACCCTTCTCTTCTTTAGTGCAAAAAACCAACTCCCACTTAACCAAATGACATTTCTTATGCCCCCCTCCCTTTTAAAGAAAGTCTCTTTGAAGCTTTTCCAAGCACTTTACTATCCTAGCAGGGGCTCTAAATAGAGACAAATAGTAGACAGGACTGTTGGCCAAAGCAGCCTTGATGAGAGTAATTCTGCCACCAAGTGACATATAGCCTTTTTTCCAGATGCAAGCCTCCTGCCAACCCTACTACTATTGGATCCCAGAAGCCAAGACACTTTGGGTTCCCACCAAGAGGTAATCCAAGGTATAACAATGGCCACTCCTGAACACTACAACTTAAGACTGAAGCAAAGACTCCCACCCTCTCGTGAGACATATTCAGACCCACTAAGCTACTCTTCTTCAGATTAACCTTCAAACCTGAAACCATTTCAAAACATCTAATGATGGACTCCAGTAGGTTTGGCATTCATCTATATGTAAGAACAATAGTGTGTCATCTGCATACTGTAAATGAGAAATGCACACACGATCCCTTCCAATCTTGAAACCCGAGATCAAACCTAGTGACTCCCCTTTGACCAAAAAACCACTTAGAACATCAGCCACGAGTTTGAAGAGAAAAGGTAACAATGGGTCCCCTTGTCTCAAACCCCTAGACGGGGTTACTTGGCCATGAACCCCACCATTTCATAGAAAAAAAGAACACCACATTCCTAACGCACCCTGAGATCCACCTCCTCCATCTAGTCCCAAATCCTTTCCATTCTAGCACTTTATCAAGGAAATGCCACTCGACCCGATCATATGCCTTTTCCAAATCAAGTTTCAGGACCATTCCTTCCCTACCCGTTCTTTTCAACTCTTCCACCAGCTCATTGGCAATTAGGGCGCTATCCAAGATCTGCCTGCCAGCAATAAACGCACTCTGATTCAAGGAAACCAAGCCCCCAACCACCACCTAAATAATTGTATTGCCCCATACTTATATAAAGTGACTTTGATTCTTTATGGTTTTGGTTGATACCTGATATACATAGGCCAATATGTACCGATACAACCAGTTTTTCTGGTGGCCAATACTCGATTTGATATCAATACCTTAGACTATAGTGGTAACTCTTTGGTTTATGTGCCCCTTTGCAATTGAGAGGGCCTTGCGGAAAGAAGGAACTTCTCGCATCTTTGCAATCAAGAAAGGAGTCTACTTGACTTTATAGCACTATGCTACAGACATGTTTTTGTAAGATACATTGACGCTATATACAAGTGACATGCCTTACAGAATACGAATCAGATACGATTAGGATTTGACACTCTGCAGATTCTTCTTCAACATTTCTCACAGCATCAATAGAGCATGGACTCGATGCTTTACTATAGAAAGTCTGTAATTGGATAAAATAGTATTATTAAGTTCTTTAAGCCCCCGATTTATATGTATATGAGGAGATTCATAAGATGTGATATTTTCTAATTCAATATATGCTATGAATATATTTTTCGTATCCATGAATCCAAGTTTCTTGAAGCCAAATCTGACACTCCGTACCCGTGTCAGTTTCTGCACCCCTACCTGTACAGACGGAACATAAGTACAGTGCATGTATGCAGAATTCTTTTTTTCCTTTGGTATTGGTTGTTAGTGAGAGTTCAAATGAGATTCTTCATTTCCAGGGGCATGGGTATTGGGTACATGTTGTATTGCTTTGTATAACTTGTTTGACTAGCTGTTTTTTTTTTTTTTGGTTGTTGTTGCTGTGTATATCCTTCGTATTCATGGGGATTGGCTTCTTTTGTTAATTTTAATAAAGTTTTTATTACTATAAGAAAAAAATAGAGTTTTCAGTTGGATCCATTTCTACTGCACACACACACATACAAAAAATTTAATTTCCTAGGAAAGATGAAAGCTATTCATTTCTAAGACTGAAAATTAGAATATAGTTACGTAATTATCCCTTCATCTACTTTATTCATTTTTGAACATTTTTGTACAAAAAATTTAATTTCCTAGGAAAGATGAAAGCTATTCTTTTCTAAGGCTGAAAATTAGAAGAAAGTTACTTAATTATCCCTACATCTACTTTATTCTAGACTTTAAGGAAAGTAGAAAGATAAATCTCAGGGCTCAAGAGATGTAGAAATCAATAAGAGAGTTACTTTTCTTAATATAATAGATGACTCCCTGGTGTCAATCTCTCATCTCAGGAGAACCCTCGATCTATCCATATGTGGTTTGCTCAATGCTATTTCCCGTCCCTTGGAAAGAGGGGTCAGATTCTATATAGACTAGTGTATTTTGCAGTGTTATGGGGTATTTGGAGGGAGAGGAACAGGAGAAATTTTGAAGATAAGAGTTGCAGCTTGGCAGCTTGGCAGCTTTGATCGACTCTATAGCGAGTATGGCTTCATTTTGGGCTAATATTCTACAGGAATTCAAAGACATTTCAAGAATTGATATTACGAGATGTTGGCATGCAGTGGTTCTAATGTAGATGGATTGACCTTGTGCGTGTGGTGGGGATTGACTTGTATTTTATTTTGCTGTTTTTGGTTCCCCTACTTGGGGAGCTTTTTTACTTTTTTCCTTCTCCCTACTTTTTATACAAGCCTTCATTATTCATCAAAAAAAATAAAAAATCTCTCATCTCAGGAGAGGGTTTTTTATGAGAAACTTCTAGACCTGATAGACAAAGATCATTTAGTGTACAGAGAAACTGTTTCTTACTGTAAAGTGCACTTTTTCTCTTACGTGAAACTCATAGGAAAAATGTGGGGACTTCTACTTGCTTGTTTAAATTTCTTCATCATAAAGGTCAATGGTGGAAATTGACTACTTACAAGATTTCTCTGATCAAAAGTTATTTGACTGAGAAGCAATCGAGTCCTTCAAATTGATTCAAGTCTCTTCACTACTGGTTCTTAGAACCTGTGCCAAATGTGCCTTGCATGGAATTTCTTGAAAATATGGGATGCTCATGTTACTCAGCCTATAGTTCTTTCAGTGAAAATAAAGATTTTTTTTCCCATTTAGTTTTACAAATTCTTACTTACTCCTCTGAAGCATAGCTGTGGTGGCAGGACACTAAATAATTATACATGCATATTTTATGCACTTTAGAATGAATGGAAATAGTTCTCTGAATGTCACAATTGTTACTTGTATCATATTATGTATTTGCAGTGTTCCTGTTTTATGTACAGACTGAACCAACAGCATATCTTCCACTTGTGCCTTGCTGCTATTTCATTTATCGTACGAATTTGAATTTCTGTGTTCCTGTGCAGGAATTGATTGGTGCTCTTCTTGCATGTTCCTTCTTTTGCTTGTTTCCAATCCTTAATCGAGTTGCCAAACATCTTCCAGTCATCAACTTTGATCGTTTGTTTGCGTATGTGACCTTGAGCTTAGTTTTATGAACTGTTTGAACTTTCTTTTTGCATCTATTTTCACGAGGTATATCAAAATACAATGCTTATGATTTTTATTTGTGTTTTTTTTTTTTGTCTTTACGTATTTAATACAGTATCTTGCATGGCATCCGCATTTTTTTCTTTCTCTTTTGTGTGGTTTATAACTTATACGATTTACTTTTGATGAATATCAAAATTGGTGTGGAATGAAGCAGTTGAAGAATCATTCCTGCATTTTTTTTGTCATTTGGAAAATGTATTTGGAGCTGAAACTTGGTGCATGAAGTGAGGTCATGTGGAAGAACAGGCTGACAAGTGGTTCTCACCAAATCATCTGGCATGTGTGTGATCTGTTTCATACCATAGTTCTGACTGTGTGTTTTATCAGTCTGTACACACATATATACATTTATATGTGTACATTTATATAAATGTATGTATGTATGTATGTGCGTACATAAATGCACCTATAGACATATATGCATTTATTTATATTACATTTGATAAGGCCATACTTCGAAATATATCATTTGTTAGGGGGATTTGGATTAGAAAAACCAATTTTATAAAGAAATCCTTATTTCATTTTTTCCTTCTTCCTCCTAGCTGTAAAATAAGTTTGTCAAAAGATCCAATTATGTTCTGAACCTGACCTGAAGCTAATCAGATTTGGCAACCAAGTATTGATCTGACTATTTGCTAACATTCATATGATCTGATATGATTATTAATCTAGTAAAATTTGGACATAACATGATCCAGTCCGATTCCGACCCATTGACATTCCTATTAATGATACTCTTTGTAGTGTAATGTGTTAGATTGCCTTGCACTCATATTTCAGCCTCTTAGAGTCTGAAATTTCATCACTATTCCTGAGCCCCTCATGTTTCTGAGTTGGCTTCTCTTATAGAAAAACTGAATTGTTTTAATTGCTCCTTTTAATGATTACTTGAGGGGTTTGAGCCTTGAGTTCAATGGTGTTTTGTCCTCTTAAGTTTTTCTTCAAGGTCATCAATGTTTTCAAACGCCAAGGCGCGAAGCAAGGTATTTTACATAACCAAAATTGTTTACACATCCCTAATTGCATCAATTAGGGTTTGAAGTGATGGGGCTTTTGCAATTATGCTATTTAGGACTGCAATTGAGCCTTAATTAGGCCAATTAAGATTCTAATTGAACCATAATTGATCCAATTAGGGATGTGTAAACAAGTTTTAGTAGATTAGACATCTAATTGAATCAATTAGGGGTTGAAATGATGGGGCTTTTGCAATTGCGGTAATTAAAACTGCAATTGAACTTAATTAGATCAATTAGGGATCTAGTTGAACCTTAATTATACAAATGTAACTAAGATTAATTGCAATTATTACATACTTTGATTTGGCAATTGCTTGAATACAACAATAATGTTAATAAAATGATTTTTATTAGGTTTTTAGACACTTATTTCAATATGTATTAATGTAATTATATATATTTTGTCTGATTTTTTAAACTGTTTTTTTTTTTTTGGATCGTTTCGGATTGGCCGATCCAGAGTTGAATCGGCGATCAAACTCAGTTTCGGACTGAGACGATCCCCGATCCGAAGCCGAGTTTAAAAACCATGGATGCACGTCTCTGACGTGGCATTGAATGGTGATGGTTATGGGATATTTTCTCACTTTTTATACAGAATTTTTTGTTAGACACAGATCTATAGACATAGGTAGCATTCAAAGGTTGCTTAAGACGGTTAAAATTAGTATTTTCTCACATGACTTTAGTATGTTATTACAACTGAGCTTTTTTGTTGTCATAATTCAAGTTATTAATCCCTTGTTCATAAAATTTGTTTTCTTTGGTGGATATAAATGAGAGAATATATACAAAGAGTCCCTGTTTATGTGAAAATTTTATTTTATTATTTGTCCATGTTCTCCTCGCAAATAGATGGCCACTCTTACTTATTATTTATTTCCCAAGTGCATGGATCTGGCACCTATACAAAACCCACAGTTGGCAAATATATCCAACTACATGTTGTGTGTCTGTGTTAATGGCATTGGTTAACAACGTTCTAAGAGGATGCAATGTGGTGGCAGTTTGCACCGTGTTTAATTAAATGGAGCCCTCCTGCTGATGACATACTTAAATATAATTTTGTGGTTGATCATTTAGAAATCCAGGCTCATCAGGTATAGAAATTAAATTTTCGTTAAAAGCAGAACGGTAATTTGTGAATATTAAGGGCTAATAGGCAATCGATACTCTAGTAGAGCCTTAGCTCCTTGTCTCTATGGGTTGATGGTTACCTTAGCATTACCAAATTTGTGGCCAGCAGACTTGAGCAATATTAGTTCATGGGATTTTCGGCTTAAGTAGATTTCTTGGGGTTACCTCATTTGATGAAGGAGATTTAGGTCGTGTTTGGCATTGCTTCTTCGGGTCCTAGAAGCGATTCTTGAGCCCAAAAGCGCTTCAAATAAATAAGTGTTTGGTAAACTCAAGTCAAAAACGATTCCACAAGAATTGCTTCATCCAAACGTTGATTGTTTTGAAGCTACTATTTTCTGCTTCTAGAATCACGTTTGTAGGAATTAGTTTGAGGTTTTAATGAAATATGTCTTATGGTCTTATATGCCCGTTTAAAATTTTTAAAATACCTATTTTACCTATGTTATCTATACGAATGAAATATATTTTAGTCTAATATGCCCCTTTAAGACTTTTAAAATACCTATTTTACCCAAGTTATCTTCATGAACAAAACTCTTACTGAATATAGATTTCCTACTCTGCACAAGCTTCTCACAAATCTAACTTGGAAGAGCTTTTTCAATAGGTGTTTACCAAACATCTTTTATTCCTCTGAAGCAGTTCTTATGAAGCGCTTCATAAGAATCAATTTTAAAAGAATCGCTTCTTCTACCAAGAAGCAATGCCAAACATGCCCTTAGAGTTTTAGACCATGGTTCTCTTGAGGAGCATCTTATTCTCTTGAATGCCAATATTATCGAAGGAAGAGCTTGCTACCTGGTGAGAATGGGTCCATGAATTATTTTTATGATGTGTTGATAGATTTTTATTTTCTTAAGCTTTACATTAAATAGAAAAAATATACAAGGACGGGATGAGGAATCTCCGAAAAATATACAAGGGTGTCCTGTCTGTGTATAAGATCATCTCTATTTAAAGCTGCTCGAAAGAGAAGCCCAATCAACCTATAATGATCCCATTTCCTTACTGCACAATGGAAACGATCTTTACTAAAATAAGAAAAAATATTGAATTGATATTTCTTTGCCACTGAAAATCCTCATGTTCCTCTCTTTCCATGAACTCCGGCAAATAACAAATGGGACAAGGCTCCATAGGATTTTGACCCTGTCTCCCAAAGAGCTTGACGACTAACATCAGAATGTCTTGAGGATTTTGATTTTCTGTTTTCATAGTTCTTATTGTATTTTCTTTCCTTTAATAAAACTCTCATAATTATCAATTAAACAGAAAGAGGGAGAAAAAAAACTTGAAAGCTAGATGTGGGTTATGGCACTTATATGTTCTATAGATTTCATCAATAACATTTTTTGATTGTTTGTTAAGAAATATCATCTACGTCTTGGTTGGCTTGAATCTCTGGGTGTTACGAGTTTTATGACTTCTGAATACTTCTATTTACTGAATGATTCCTCTATGATCAACTTAATTTTTCTGTTGAGTATAGTAATTTTGCGTGTGTTTTCTGTCAAGTATTATAATTTTTGTGTGCTAATTTTCTGTTAAATATATTGTCTTTTATTCTTTTTATTATTTTCTTTTGTGTGTGTGCCGGTGATATAACACAGTATAGTCATTTCATGACATTTTTTTCAGGTGTCTATATGACAATTATACCCAGAACCAAGAGAATAAGATAAAATGCCTCATACATTATTTTCAGAGGATATGTTCATGCATGCCAACAGGCTTAGTCTCATTTCAGCGAAAAGTTCTTCCGTTTAAACATAGCTCTTATGGTGTTTCTTATCCCAAAGTTGATTTTTGGAGCAAATCTGTTACTTCTCTCTGCCATTTTGAGGTAATAAGAGATCATCTAACCTAAAAGTGAGCATATTTCCATGTTCCAAGTTGATTCCATAATAAGGTATTTATAATGAGTTTTATATTTCCTGATGACTTGTTGGAGTTCTTCTTTTCAGGTTTCACACTCAGGCTTGATTGAAAATCAATCCAGTGAAGCTCTAGAAGTAGATTTTGCCAATAAATATTTTGGAGGTGGCGCCCTTGGCAGAGGCTGTGTACAAGTTTGTTTCTTCTTACCTTTTCAACACATTGATGCTTAATTTGTTGATCTTGATATTACAAGTGCGGCATAAAGTGTCTATATGGTCCATGAGAACACATTTTTTGCCCTATGTAGGCCAAATTTGCTTTATTTAAGATTTGGTCTTTGAATGTTTTTGACCATTTTAGTCAAAATAACATGTAAAGCATTTTTCTGCTGATGTATATGAATTTTGTATGTGTAGATGTCAATTGGGATACAGATATATATTACACTTGGAATTTTGTGAGTAACAGTGTCTTAAAATTCCATATGTTCCAGTAAATGTTGCCCAAAATGTTTTTGCTATGACAAAGGCTGAAATGGAAACAAATTTTACTAAAAATGTTACTAGATTTTGGCCAACATTTTGATAAGTTTCCTTTGAATTTGTAAAGTTCTGTTTTTATTTTTTTACTTAACAAAATATTAAATTTAACATTGAATGAAGTTGTACTGGAGTTACCATCAAAGATATGTTTTAGAAACCACAGGAAAGTGGGAAAAAGGACCACTTGGTTTAGAAATAGAGGTGTTTTAGGTGGGAAAGAAAAAGGAAAACTTTTATGTTGGAAATTGAAGAAGAAATTCTATTAAAAAAGGAGGAAAATTGATCTCATGTATACTAAATGAGGATTGTTAAAATGTTGGTAGATGCCATTTATCATCTTGATGTGGATTCCAAGAAAAAAGAGAGAGCTTGATTCTGATTGGAATTGGTGAAGGTATCTTGTTTTTGTCCTCGTTGGCCCCCCAAAATAATACCTTATCTTCCTTATTTTGATTTTGTAATTTAGGATGGTTGCAATTATACTTCCATCGATATGCAGTTTATTTTTTTATCAAGATTTTGAATAGCAATATTGCGGGATATATCGTTCCATCAAAAATAGGACAATATTAGGGGATATATCACAGGAAATATTGATATTGCCAAAAAAGTTAGAGAAATGAGGGAAATCCTAGAAAAAAGTTTTTTTTTTTTTAATGAAATTTGGGATACTAATTTAGTCATTTCTACTCCAAAATAACTAAAAATTACAAATAGGATGATATTAGACAAGGTATGCATAGAAATGCAGTCTTGCGTATGCTGCCTTTTAAAACTTCATATTATACAAATAGAAGGTTTTTTGACTAAAACCTAATACTTCATTTGTTTCAAGTTATAAATACATAGAAAAAGAGTCTAACCATGTGAAGTGTAGTTGTGATCTAGATTGGAGATGTTGTTTTGTTGAGGTTCTAACTTCCACCATGCATAACTCACAACTACATCTATCTGTGTTTGGTTAGTTAGAATTGTAGGAAAGGAAAACCTATTTTCCAACAAAATCTGTGCGTTTGGTTCATTGGAAAATGTGGGCCCATTGGAAAGTACTTTTCCAAAGTGTTTATTTTTAGTGAAAAACCCCTCAAACTTTTCTCCTTAAAATGAAGGGGAAACGATGGAAAGGAAAGGAAAGTACCCTTTTACTTTTCTTTCTATCCTTTTCCAACTAACCAAACACACCCTTAGGGTAATCCCCGGTTAGATGTTGCTTTAGTCATGTTATTCCACATCCCTGGTTATAAATCGAACCAAAATTGATTTTTCCCCTATCCTATTCCTATTGTTAGGCTGCCTCTCTCCTCATGTTGGGATGCCTTCCACCTTCCATCTCATATTCAGTATAGTGACAAAAGTATGGTAACATACAAGCAATGATCCAATGATTATAGAATAGAAATAATATTTTTGAGACTTGTTACGTATTCTTTTTATTTTTATTTTTTAAATTTATTAATGAAATATTTTTCAACTACAAATATATAAAATGATTTTCGCTAATTTTACACTAAATTTGTAATTTGTATTTTCATGTTTAATATATTCTTAAAAAGTTTATTTTAATAAAGAACATACCAATCTCATTTTGGTACAAGGTAAAAGTTCAACAGTTCTTTCAAGTATCAACTCATACGTAGCATTGTATGTCTCAGATTGGTTCAGTCCGACTGATTCATTATCAAATAATACTTTAAACCATGAATATTTCCATTTTTGGGGGGATAGTATGAGTATGAATTGAAGTTTATTCTTTCATTTCCTAAAATTCCATCTCATAATTCTAACATTTGTCTAGTAATTTGGTCATAAACAAACTTCCATTAAATTATCCACTTCCTAGGGGGACTGAAGTATGTGCCGAAACCAAAGTTTGAAACCTTACTAATTACTAATTAACAACCAAGATGAATATTAAGTTACTTAATATTTGTTACATTTGATTTACCTGTTAATGACACTGCAAAAAGCTGAGAGTTAATTTTTTCTTGTCCATCAGATCTCTTTTCTGTTCTCTTCCTCCTTCCTTCCCTTTCTCTCCCTCTCATTCACTCTAAGATAAGAACTTGAAAATGGGCGTGGCAAATAACATTTCTGACACGCAGGGAGGAACTCTGGAGATTGGCATGGGTAAGTATGCCTTCTGTTGAACCTACTATTATTTCGAACTTAGTATAGAACTGTTTCTGGAGTTGCTGGACCACTGGTTTTTCTTGAGAAAGTCGTGGGTCCCAAATATCGGGAGATTAAATATTCGCTTGGGAGATGGAGCAACCCAATGTGGTCAAGTCCTAGAAGTGGCTGGAGAGAGAACTTTTGTGCAGGTTTTTGAAGGAATGCCAGGAATTGACAACAAATACACAACCGTACAATTTACATGGGAGATTCGAGATATAAAGTTGAGAGATCTGACCGGGATTTAGACATGGAGATCAACCTTCACTCTTCTTGTTCAAAGTGGTTGCAGAAGCACTAGGGATCATGTTGACATGGGCGAAGGAGCTTGATTTTCTGACAGTTTTGATGTGACGAGTGTGATGGGGGAGGTAACGCATCTGCAATTTGCAAATGATACAGTGGTGGCATACCATTGCAACACAACACGGTTGTGAGGCTGAGATAACAAGGCAGAGGCTATGAACTAAAGAGAGGCGCTGCTGTGAAAGGCTGACAATGGTTGGAAAACAGTGGCGAACAGGGTTTATGGAGGTCTTTGGAACTCACAGTACGATGGGAGAACAATGTTGCGAGAGATAGTTTAAGTTCAAAAAAAAAAACTTTGGATTTTGAGGGTTTTTCGAATGGGAGGCTCTGCTTACTTCGCATATCAGGGAATGGTAGGGGAAGAATGAGCTCCATTATCTTTCATGGAGATGTTATTAGTTGGCTGAGAAGGATGATTGGGAAGGCGGAGGAGGTCGGAGATAGAGCAGTAGTGCTGGGTTCTTTTAGACGGGAAAAATGTCCTGATTGCAGAACTGAACAAGAACGGAGGAGGTGTGTTTCTGAAGATTTCTATCTTGAAGAACAAAGGGGCTTATCTTCCCAAAAATGCAGCTGCGTATTGGTTGGGTCTATGTAATCAATGTTGGAGATAGTGTTGGGTGCAGTTTGGAATCGGATTAGCAATATATCAGAAGGAGCGATCCAAGGATCTGAACAGAGAAACAATGGTATGCATGCTTTTGAGGAATTTGTGAGGCTCAATGAAACATCTGGTCAAATTAAGGAGTTAGGGATTCCACTCAGGGTCACGTGTGGTCAGTTGTATGAAGTGGAGGAGCAGGAGTGGAGATTTTTGGTATTATGCATTTCCAATCAGGCATACCAGGAGTTGGAGTTCCAGCTGGATTTACAAAAAATTTTCAACAAGGAACCATTCAAGCTCTTAATTCTTTCCCCATCAGAAACATTGGTTCTTGTTTCCTCGGATGACCTAACTAGAAAGCTATTACCGAGTAAGTGGCTGCCGAAGCATCGTGAGGTAGTTCTCTAAGAATGGAGGCTTGGATTCGCAGGGAGGGCTGGTCCAGTTTATGACGAGGGTACATGACTTGCCATCTTTGGTATTCCTCCCAACCTTTGGGCTCCAAAAACCTGTGAGATATTCAAGGAGGTGTGCATAGGGTGGAAAGGCACTAGAGTACCCTTCTCTACAGGTTTGTGGACTGGCTCGATGCTGTTAAAGGTTGGAGAGAAAAACGTTATTCCTTGGTCAGTGAAGATAGATCTAGGTGCGGTGGTCTTTGATACGTTCATTGAAGCCATTCCGATGGAGGCTATAGCACATATAAGGCCGATGGAGGTGGGAGAAAGAAAAAAAAAATTATTGTAACGTCGATGTCGGGCAAAGAAGATGAGGTTGGTAGCTGGTCGGGTGGGACGGTTGACCCGCAAAATTTAAATAAGAGGAATCGTGAAGACGAGGGGACGGATGAGTGCACATGGGAAACGAACAGGAGGTGGACAGGTGTTCGGAAGATAGTGGTTCGAGTAAGGCTTTGGAGATTTCAAATGAGGCTTACATCAGAGCAGGCCTCGATGGGACGAAACATGCAATTGGGACTAAGATTAATGGAAAAAATAAAGGCCACGGAAAAAGGTTGTCATTGGGCCTGTAAACAGTGGAGGCCCAAGGTGAACCAAGCAGTGGCCAAACGGGTGGACGCTAACAAGCCCAATGACGAGCTGCTGGCCGCCTAGACCAGATTGTGGGCTCGTTTTCGGATACATTAGAGAGACTCCTCTTTGCTCCACACGGGTTGAGGGGCTTAAATTAGAGCAGCCCAGAAAGTTTTGGCCAGCGCAGCCATGAAGTTGTAGAAAATAAAACAAAGGGGGAGTTGGCGAGGATGGAAGAGGTGGGAAGGAGGTTGTTGCAGTCATTAGTGACCCATGTTTTGACCCTATTTCAGGTATGATTTCATTGGTGCTAGATTGGTCGGAAGAAGAGGACAACTCTTCAGATGCTTCATCGTTCTTAGATGAGGGATGGGAATCATGGGAAGAACTGAGTCAGTGTGGTCGTGACAGTGAGGAAGATTTGTCACTGGGGATTCTATTTGACGTATCCGAAGATATGTATAACATGTCGTTAGGGGGAATTAGGACAGGCGAGTACGATCTCTCATGGAAGGATGTCATGTATATTAATCCAATGGTTACGCTCAATTCTAAAGCTTCGCATCCTTTTTAGCTCCTCACGATCCTGCCTTTTTCCTCCGGCGACTGTGTTGGAGGCTTGGAACATCCCTCGCTCCAACCCAGGTCAGAATTTTTTCTCTTCCTCATTTAGATTGTTTCGAAATTTATTATCTATGGATTTTTCGGGCTGTTTTCCCTTGCAGATCAAATGCTTCTTAAATTCTGAATTACCAGAGATTATAAATCAAGCAATTGGCAAGGTTTATGATTGCAACGTTCCTAGGATAGAATCAAAATAAAGGGGGATATATAGGAGGAAGGAAGGTGGAGGTGGACTGGGTTCAGAGGTTTACTTGCTGTTCCAAATTTTGGCATCTGAATCTGATAAAAGGAAGAAGAAAGTGGGGTCTAAAGAGGTTCTACAGTACTTTAAGGAGGACTCGGGTCAAGGTAGTCAGAGTAAAAAAGGGAAATGAGGCATCTAGTGTGGTCTCTAAAAGAGAGGGCTGGGGAGAGGAATAAAAATGTGGGGTCATCTGTGGTATAATGAAGATTATAAGTTGGAACATTAAAGGTCTAGGTGGAGCGGAAAAGAAAAGTGTGGTCAAAGATTTATGCTTGCGAGTTAGGCCGGATGTCCTTCTCTTATAGGAAACTAAGAAGCCTTTTGTTGATAGAAGACTTGTTAGAAAAGTTTGGGGGGGCGAGAAACCACAAATGGGGAGTGCTAGGGTCTAATGAATCCTCGGGTGGCATTTTAGTTGTTCGGGATTTGGCGTCTGTATGTGCTGAGGTAATACATTTGGGTTCCTTTTCAATATTGGTGAGAGTCAAAAATTTTATGGACGGATTTGAATGGATCATTGTTGGGGATTATGGGCCTAATAGACAAATAGAAAAGAAGCCTTTTGGGAAGAGTTGACATTGATAGGGCAATCATGTAACATGCCGTGGTGCTTAGTGGACGACTTTGACGTAGTTAGGTTGGCAAGTGAGAAAAGATGTGGGGGTAGAGTAACCAGAAGCATGAGTAACTTTAATATTTTCATTGGGGATCAAGAGCTGATTGATTATCCCCTTGGTGGGGCAGAAATTACTTGGTCAAACATGCAGTCCAATATTGTTTGTTGTAATGAAAATTGGTTTTAGAGGTTCAGTACGAAGTGGGATAGCCTTTTGTTTAAAGGTCATGTAAAGCAAGTATGACATTCATGATAATGGGTGTATTGTGCTAGTCTATGGAAGGGGATAAGAGCCACATCTCTCCAGAACCCAAGATCTAGAGTCAGAGATATTAGAGTCAATGAATGCAAATTTAAGGGAGTCCAAAGGTTGACCGAATTCATCGAGAGCAACCGACCTCGGCTCACTTCTAAGATCTAGGTTCCAATCCAACTCAGATGATGACCAGGATAATACGTCTGAGACTAAAACATCTTTATTCCTGGGAAGGGGATAAAGACACGGGATTCTTGCGGCAAAACACGATTCCCCCCACCAAACATCAAACCAAAATCGAACACGGGAACAAATTTCTTTTGCCCAAACAAAAGCGAGAATGGAGAGAAAAGTCAGAGATGATGGAGCAAATCGCTTTCCAACGACTGTCAACGTAGGTACTAGCCTAGGGATTAGGGTCCTAACCGTTATCATGTATACCGTACTTGCTGAGGATCACTTTATACCACAGTGCCTCTGTGTCCATACTGAATTTCCAGAGCCATTTACCCAACAAAGCTAGGTTCCGAGCACGAATGTTTCCCAAGTTAAGGCCCCCCTCCTGCTTCTAGAAACCACCTGCCATTTAACCAAATGGGTTTGTATGTTTGTAAAGAATCTTAGGTTGTGGATGTTCTTTTATAGTCCTCTGATGGTTCGATTTGGAATTATACTTTGGACGTGACCTTGGACCAGCTAACTTGATTGCGATGGCGAACCCTTTGGAGCTTCTAAAACATATTTTCACTCATGATTCCTCTCTTGATTCAAAGGTTTGGATTTTGGATCCTAGAGGAGTTTTTTCCACAGTGTCATTTTTTGTATTATCCGAGGTGAAACATATGTTGAGGAGCTGGGAGTCCGTGGCCTATTTGTAGTCCCCTATGGGGCTTATATTTTGTTTTTTTTATTTTCGTTTTAATTGTTCTTCTTATTTGTACTCTTTTCTCCATTCTCTCATTAATAAAATCGTTATTGATAAAAAAAAAACATATGTCTCACTAGATCCTTCCCTTACCTCGCTATCATGGAAGCCTTGCATCCCTCTTAGTATAAGGCCTTTGTTTGGACCTTTATTCTCTACAAAATCAACACGTGCCATGCTCTAGAAGAGAAGGAATCATCTGGCCCTACCTCTACAGGTTTGCATTATGTGTGTCAGGTGGAGTCAGTGGATCACTTATTTTCACACTATGCAGTTGCCTGCAAGGTTTGGAGCTTTTTTCCTGTAGCAGATTGGGATGGGATGTGTGGTGCAGTTAGGAGTCTGGCGGTTGTTGGATCAGTGCCAAGTTGGGTATGAGGGGCAAGTTGAAGTATCGGTTTTTGTTCCATGCTATCCTTTTGGAGAATGGAACATGTTGAGGATATTATAGGTAGGACTCGGTCTATTAGATAGTCCATCTTATTCATGATGGCTTGATGGATTTCTTTCTCCCCAAATTTTAGAGGAATCTTTGTATATGAGATTATTAAAGGGTGCCACAGTTGTGTTCTCTTCTCCTGTGGTGATGAGTAGTAGTTTGGCTTGGAGATGCCCTAAAGAGTGCTTTATTAAGCTAACTCTGATGGATGCTTCCTTGATAATATGGGTTCATTGGGATAGGAGGTATTTTTAGGAATCATACGGGCATATTCTGCATGCTTTTTCAGAGTCCATTGGAAATGCAGTTAGGGTGAGATAAGTAATCTATTAGCATGGTTCAAAATATCGTATCGAGGAAGCGTATCGGTCGGCCCGAAAACGGATACGTATCGAGTATCGACACGAATACACTGGATACGTTGTAAAAATCATGGATACGGGTGGATACGCAAGGAAAACAACGGATACATAAACAAATACCTATTTTTATGCAATGATAAGGTCAAAATATGCTAAATTAACATGTTTTTGATATGATACACATACACATACACATACACATACAATATATATTAATATGAAAACCGACCGCTACATGCGCAGAAACAGGAAAACTTAAAAAACTTAAAAATCCATTAGGAATACAAGTGTAAAGTCTTAACATATCACATACACTAATAAAACATAAAGAAAATCATACATAT
>JAUPMG010303073.1:0-16710 GCA_031762675.1 Pachysandra terminalis | reverse complement strand
CTCAGTAAGATATTTCATGTGCGCATCATAGTTTTGAGGGGTTTCGACCAAGAGGGCACAATTCCCCCACTTATTTGAGGTCAAAGCAATGCAAAAATCCAAGGTGTCACATAATTAGGACTAGCCTCAGTGAGCACTACATAAGGCGAATGCCAACAAAATTTCACTCGGCATCAGTTACGTATAATAATATGCTATCTAGATGATAAAAACTGGGGTATATTGGGGTAGCAAATCCCTCAACCAATAATGTTAGTCCATCTAGGACTTCCTCACCAAATCATGATGTCCAGGTCATGATCCACTCAATTAAATCAGAAACTCTACCATAAGTGAAGTCTGATGGTAAGTCAAGTTTATGACAAGATTATGGTCATTAACCCATATTGGCTATGCTGTGCAATGTGAGGTGATGGTGCACATTTGCTAATCAGTCATGTAAGTGTACAGTTGTGCATTAATTCTAAATATGGATTATAATACATTACAAACACACTTTAACTCATGTAAGTGTACAGTCAAAAACATATCCAAAATCCCTAAATCAGAGTTTTACAAGTAACCCAAATATATCCACAATACATATAAGCAATCATGCATAACAAATAACCAGTCTGGCTGACCTGTGGGTTAATCGATAAGCCGGTTGGCCATCCAGTAGCCTAAAGAGGGCCAAATAAAATAATTAACATGTCTGCTACTGCAGCCGACAGGTTGGCCGGCACATCGGTTGGTCATCCAGAAGGCTAGGCAGTAGGGTCCTAAATAAACAAACTCAACAGGGTAGCCTTTGGCGAGCTGGCTGGCAGGCTATCAAGGGGCTAAAATCCATTCATAGCCATTAGGGGGGCAACCGGTAGGCTAGCCGGCACGAGGGTTCGCCTTCCGGTAGGCTAGGCAGGGGGCTTCAGTTCCTTATTTGGGAATCGGCAATGTCCCGACAAGCTACCGACACGCTGGTAGGCTGCTGGAACTAATAGGGTGCAACCGGCAGCATAACCGGCACGCCGGGATGTCGGCGGTTGGGCCCAGTACGGGGCTTTCACTTGATTTCTTAAATTTTAAATAATAATTTTCAAATCTCATAAACATAAACTCATTCTCCAATCAAATTCCGCAACTAACCTCATTAAAATACAAATCAAATTATCAAAGTTACATGCTTGGTAAGATTAATTTTAAAAAGATTAAGTTTTTATGAAGAACAGTCCATTATGTGAGTTGAATTCGATGGGGTATGTAATATTTTTTGAATATGGCATATCACCTAATTCAAATCAAGATTATACACGAAATTGAAATTACTTACCTTGCTTTTTGCACCAATCATTGTTCTTCCTCAACCCAGTTCACGTTTTGAACAGTTCTTCTTCTTCCTTAAGCTTCAGATCTCAACAAATTTTCAGAAATAATGATTTGAACGACCAAACCATGCTTAACGTAGTTTTTATATGTTAAACTTAGTTTAGGATTTGTCTCTAATCCCAGCCTTGATTTTTAATTAGTTAATATACACCCTTGATTAATAATAATAGCAATCTTAGTACAATGCAAATATTATCTAACTCCTCTTTTATTTAGATTAGGATTTATCTCTCTATCCTTGTTTAATCCTAAGTCTTATTGTCTTTTAATCTTGACCATTCATTATGTTTAATTATTCTTGCGAAATCTCAGCCATTAGATTAACTTTGAGATTATGATTGTGTGTGATGCACTCTAGATAATCTATTGTGCTCCCACCAATCACAATTGGTCAAAGTCAACTATTTAGCTATTACTTAAAATTTTAAATTAGTCCCTATTTTCTAATTAATTACATATCAAACTTGTAACTAATTACACTAAACTCCCCTAAACTAGTTGGGTTATTACAGAGTTGGCTACGCAGGTTAGGCCACCCATACTTGAGCAAGAGATGATCACCACCTTTATCTCTACACTGGGGTATACTTACTACCGGTATTTGGTCAGTCAGCTCAATGATAGTTTCGCCAGTATGGTGCAGGTAGTAGATCGTATTGAAGAAGGAATTAAGATCGGTAAGACAACTGACAACTCAGTCGAATGCTGAAAATGGGCAGAAGAAACTGTTTGCAAAAAGGGAGAATTCCCAAAGAAGGATGTTGAGGGGCAAGTCAATGTTGTTCAAAACACCAAGCCTATGTATATTTAGACCCACACTCAACCCATGACAACAACAATGGTTCAGCCTGACAAGCCACCATAAGTGGTACAACAAATTCAAACCAATCCAGATCACTTTCAAGTCCATAAGAAAAGGTTTTAACTCAATTGCCTAAAAGAACATCAGATTTGCTTCCCAAGTTGCTAGAGGGAGGATATTTGATACCAAAATAGCCAAACCCGAATGCATCAAGGCACCCGTATTGTTAGTATCACATGGGGGCACCAAAACACCATACTAATCGTTGCTGGCCTCTGAAACATGCCATTAAAGACCTTATAGAAGTTGGTAATCAATGCAGGTGCTGCTCCACCTCCTGTAACTAATGACATTTTTCAGAATCCTTTGCCCCCTCATAATGGGGTAGGAAAATTTGGGGTCAATACAATCCTTTCATTTGAAATGGATTATGACATTTCTCAATTGAATGCTCCCATCGGGACAAAGGTGAGGATTGATTTTAATAAAGAACATCATGGGATGTTAGATAGGCAGTTCCAGATACAGAAGGAGGGCAATGTGGCCAAGGGATCACATGAGACCTCAACTGCAGAAAGAGAAGAGTGAAGTTGTATCCTCCTTTCCTAAGGTTCTTGCTTTATAGGACCTTCAGCGTTGGGAAAGGTTTTCTTAAGAAGGTTCAAGAAAAAAAACATTAATGCCTATGATGACAAATCTAGGGTTTTCTTAAGACATTCCAGTTTTCAAATCTTTAAATTATCTGAGGCCACAAAAAAAAAATTCTCTCTTGTTTTAGTTTTAGTTTCATTTTTCAAAAAAAGCAAAAAAAATTCAGATTTCACTTCATATCAACATGTTCTTAATTATTAGGGTACTTTTCTGAATGAAATATCATGGGAAGTAATGCACAGTCAAACACTCAAAAAACTTAATCTATGAACTCCAAGTCTGAAAGTGACCTATAAAAGGTGAAAGTCAAAAGTTATTCTATCTTCAACATAAATGGGAGATTGATGTAAATTGAATGATTGATTTTATCAAGAGGTATTTGGATTGGATATAGACTTTGCTGCTTAACTAAGATGCTATATGAAGTCGACTCAACAAAAGTCAATATGAGAGTACTAGAATCTTTGGTGGGGAAAATTGAATATCTGATTTGAATGCTTGGAGATAATTACATCAAAGTCATATGGTCGGAGCTCACAACAAGACGAGGTGTGTCAACATACCAAGTAGCGATTCTACCTTATCACACCAGTTGAACCTCTTGAAAATGCGGGGCATGTCACAAGATTTGATATCATCAAGGTATCCTTGTGGAACTTGCAGTCTTCAGACATATATAGAGATTTTCCTGAACTCATTGATTCAAAATTTGAAATGATGTATTTTGCATGAACTAAATATTGCTTTGAAATGATCTGAGGCCCTCTGTCTTTAGAACTTTAAATTTCAAATCCCTAGTTAGATCTTTTGAGCCTTATATTTCTTTTCTTTAACCCAAACCGGGATTAGTCACCCCAAACTGGGGCAATGGTCAAAAGTCAAGAGTAATTCTTGGAAGCAATTGGAAAATTCTTAGTAGAGAAACAAGTGTTGGATCTCAAAAGTGGAAAAAAGGGAAATGAAATTTCGCTGAAAATCAAAAAAGAAAAATATGAAAAAAAGAGTTTGAAGAAAAGAAATAAAAAAATTTAAAGGAAAGCTAGAAAATATTTGTAATTGGGGCAATTCGCAAATCCAAAGTTTCAAAAAGAGATAATCTCTTAAGTTGGGCATGACTCGGTTAACCTATTTTAGCAAAAAGATTTCTTTTGAGCCTTATATCTTTTTTTGTATAAACTTTGAACTCAGTCTTCGTTTCGTCATACTCTTAAGTCCTCTTTGATCAAGGTGATATTTAGTGAATACAAAAATATGAACTGGTATTAATGAGTAATGATGGAACAAATGGATTGAAATGCCATGCGGTGCATAAGGAAGCATTACAAGAAAAAGAGCTACTCATGGAGAATCAAATTGTGCAGATACAATGGAAAATTTCTATGATCATTGGCACGTGAAAGGATGCAGAATTTGACATTTACAAAGCTTGGAATAAGCATCTGAAGCAAAAAAAAAAAAAAAAGAAGAAGAGGAAGAAGAAAGAAAAACAGAATAGAAAAAGGGAAGAATAAAATCAAAACTCATTTACCACGGTGAACAATCCATAGTGGAGCATTTCTGCTATTTGTGTCCGGAAGCTAATCATTAGTTCAATTTCATCCCCAGTAGAAAAAAATGAATCAATCAAGCAGAAGCATTCACTTTGTCAGCAATTGTTACTTTAAGCAGCTTGGTCTGTTATTTTCTCTAGCATTATTGATTTGACCAGGCTAGACATTTTCTCACATTCCCAAGACTCAAGAAGATCGTAATAGCTTTGATAATCATTGGGATGAGCTTAACAGATTGAAAAATTGAGGAAAATTTTAATATTTAACTGTTGCATTTGATTCGTGGTGTTCATTTGGTAAAATTATAATGATTATCTTGATTATACCGATATGAAGAAAAAAGAAAAAAAATTGTTTTTTACACTTTCACCTTTTTAATCCATGCAAATGTGTTTCTATTCTTTTTTTTCTTCACTTTTTGAGATATCACAGGACGCATGATGGCAGAAAAGAGATAAAGACCAAAATGCACGATCCTCAGTGAAGCGACGAAAAATCTATCGTACTACAAGTGGGACATGCTGAAAGGCAATCGTCAATTTATTCCCAATGAAGGTCATTCCAAGTTGATAAAAAGAAAGAAATTCTCGAGTGAGGATTGCAGCAAATAAAGCTTGAAGTTAAAGGACAGGACGAGAAGAACAAGAAGCTCATTTGTAATGGTTAGTCAGTTGAGTCAAAAGCACATCTGTCTTCCTTCAGATCTTATCTTATATATAGACTTGGTCTTAACTGTCATGCGATAGAAATCGAATGAGGTTGGGACATGTCCAACCCTTTGAGGCAGCCCAGTGAAGATTAGACTTAACCTAGTAAGTCATTGTCTTCACAGTTCTCTAAGTTCACGAGTTGGATATTGCTTGAGATCAAATTTATTTTTCATATACTGAACTTTCCAAAAAAAAGTTATACCAAAATACTTTTTAACCTTTTGCAATCTTTAGGTAAAGACTAAGTCCTAGAAAATTTGAATCCCTTTTCACGGTCTGAGTAGAAGCTTAGCCCCCAGATCGGTTAAGTCGTTTCCTTTGTCTTTCTGTAAAGGCAAGCATTCATTTCAGAAAAAACTATTGATAAGTTCAATATGTGATGATTTATTTGATTTTAGTAAAACCTATTTGTGAACCTTACATGTTGGGGTTATGTCTTGTCTTTGTCATTCATCACTTGTGACTTTGACAAAGAGGGGCAGCTGTAGACACCCCAATTTGCACGAGAATTATTTCGTTGATCTTTGCAGATTTTGGAGGCTCGAGCTTGGCACCTTTCCACTTCTTATCATCTCTATCCCTCACCTGATTTCCTTGAGCTGAAATTCTCTATAAATTACCAAAATACCCTTAGTGGACCCACTCATTTCATTGTTCCCCAAAATCTAATTTTGAGATTAAAAGTGAATTCTAGACAAAAAATGATTTCCAAAGGATATACAATTTCCTAGTATCGAGGTTATAGCAGAAAATGACCGTTTTACCCTCAATGCCATTGTAAGTGAAACTTGTGACCTTTGGAGGTCGAAACGATATTCCTACTTCGGATCTGATCTATTCATACAAAAATTATTCAAAATGGTTGTAAATTGGTCAAGTTATAGAATTGGGGGTGATAGGGGTATTTTTAGTATTTGATGATTCACAACCAATTAAAGGGGTTTTAATATACAAAATAGGAAAATATAAAAGAAAACAATTGCAGATTAAAATGGTAAAATGGGTGTTAGATTAGGATTAAAAGAAGTTAAGTTGGATTAGGATTAGTGGTTAGGTAGAATTTTAAAAAAGGTGAGAAAAGAACAAAAATCAATAAATATATAATAAAGGGATTTTAATTCGTTGGAAACAAGGGATAAAAGAAATAAAAGAATAAAAATAAAATATGAAGATGAATAGGAGAAGGACACTTCTTCTCTCTTTTGAAGAGATTAGGGATAGAATAGAAGATTTAAAAATGCGTACAAAAGTGGGAGAATACCGGACTCGAGGGTGATCACAAGCGGAAAGTAAAATAAACTAAACACTCCTAGTCTCATGCTTCAAATAAAAATCCCTATTAACTAATCAAAACAACCAGAAAATTCTACTAAAATCAACTGTCCATGTGCTCATGATAGTCACCATCTTCACATATATCCTCTCCATCTTGCACATTATAGTTCAAATGTTCTTCCTCTATATTTCCTGAAAATAGTTAGGCTTGCAAGCGGAAGCTACACTTAGCTTAGTAAGTAAACAATTTGAATATCCCTTTGGAATGAAATACGAACAAATTCATTATCCAAGGCATTCTTATTGTTACTTAACAACAGTTCAAATCATAGAATAACATATTATTTCAACACAATAATCATAATGCAATGATATGCAATGAATGCTGGTTCAATTAGTAATGTATGCAATGCATGCTAATGCAACAATATATGATCACCAAGTGTGATAACATGCACAATCAGAAAGAATAATGCAGTATGCATGCTATTTGGCAGTTGAATAATGTACATCCACACTAAATCCAACCTCACTCTATTCGAGATGTCATCATGATTTTTCCCCGCATAAACGACCATAAATATGAGGTTATTCTATATGCGCATCGCAGTTCTCGGGGCCTTCGACCCTGTGGACAAATTCCCCACTCGTTATTTTTATTTAGAGGACTCATCCCAAGAAATCACCTAGATTAACCTTTGTGGAAGATAATAAAACCCGAGCTATTAACAGAATTTCGTTTGTCCCACCAGACAAGCATTTGTCCAACATGAAAAGAATATTAGTTTAGTATATTGGTATATCTAGTCCCACAACTCATATAAAAATCAATCCAATTAGGACTCCAAATCCTTACCATATTGTCAATACAATATCACTCATGTTCTGTCCATTCTTTCCTCCACAAGGAATATGGCACAAGTCAATCAGCATTAGACTCATTCACGTCTCAATGCACCAAGGCATATGCAATGCAAAGTGAAATATGGATGTAGACATTATTATCAACAATTCACATCTGATATGGAAAGTAAATATCATAATTCACATACCTCATACTGTATAGAAACCAAATCATAATTTCATATGTTAAGCAAATATAGGGAATGTCTCATCCATATACACATTATGAATTTAGTAATCAATTTTGGAAATAAATCTCATATTCCATCTAATTAGGACTAGATACACATGCACATAAATTTTCATTAACATCAAACAATTATTGAAATTCACGGTATGTCGAGCCACCTACCGAACCTTTCCGAAACATCTCGGTAGACCCTCTCAGTCTTCTGAACCTTCCTCGGTCACCCAACCAGAAAACATCAAAATTCATCTCAGAGCCTCGACAGGGATTTCGATGTGCCGAACCTACTTGGGAAAACCAACCCAAACCATGCCAAAACCCAGAAATCCTCGGCAATCTCTTCGAAATGCCGAAGTAGCCCAGATGTTCTCGGTCACCACTTCGATATACCGAAGGGTACATAAATTCCAACCCTCCGAAAACCACACATACGTAATTCAAAGTAAATTTAATCTTCTAACACACATTATATACATCAATTCCAAAATAAACCCAATGATTTTAAATAAAATTTGATTAATATATCTCATCCAATTTTCATTGATTATACAAGTTAAATCTCAGGCATAAAAATCAATAATTTATTATTCTTGTAGATCTACAACGCTCTCATAGAAATATTTAATTCTATATAGTTAAGGTTATACATATACTCATGGAATGTGATGTATATGCCTATACCATATCGAAAGAAATAGTTGAATCTGGATACTTACCTTGTATTGAAGATAATGTTGTCTGGAAATTCATTGTCTTCCTCCCCAAAGATGGAATTCTTCTGCAAAATCTCCTTCCAAGATTTTGAATCCTCTTCCTTGGCCATTTGCTCTTCTTCTCTCTCTTCAGATTTTCGAAAAACACAATCTCACATATGGTTTAGTTCTTTATACAATGAAACTACTTTAGTTTAATAAGAACTCTTTATTAGATTAGAATTAGTGTTTAATCTTATCTTAATTATCATCCATTAGATTAGAAGTTCCTACACAATCCTAGCCATACATTATAACTTAAAAGAGTTATAATTGTGTGTGTTGCACTTAGTTTCCTACAGTATAATACACCAATCACAACAAGTCAAAGTCAAACATATTAGCTAATTTACAAAAATTTAAATTTACTCCCTAATTTCTTATGCAATTATAATTTAATCCTTATTATATTTTCCAGATATTACAGTTAGAAAGTTTTTTTTGTTTAACTCGTATTTTTGAGTTAGTCTTCCACTGTAGATTTCTGGTTTAGATATTAGCTCCACTACACCTTCTGTGCAAGGGAATTAGTAGTCTAGTTTCCGTCTAGGGGTTAGAGCTCGAGGTTGTGCTCTCGAGATTCACGATTGCATCCTATTCGATGTGATCCAGGTTTCAAGGCTCGACAGATTGTTAACAAAGCTATTGTTTAGAGCTTAGAGTTGTTTAGTGTTGTGGTTTGGTGATACGATTAGTACTCTGATATAGATTGGTATTAGAGCGAATAGTTTTTAAGTTTTGTGGTTTAGTCTGAGGTATGGTTGGTGAGTGAAAAGTAGGTCGTTCTTGTGTTCCCAAAGTCCTGCCTTTGTCTCATCTCGAGGATCCATGTTGCGACAGTAAGTTTTAAGTATTTCAATATTTGCATAAGTTTTTTTTTATTGATTTCTTATTGCACGCTTGTTGTTTATTTCTTTATTTGCATGTTCGATGGATGGTAGAGCTAGGTGTAGTGTTTTGTGGGTGAGTGGCAGAGATGGCGTTGGATCTGTCGACCAGTTTGTTGATGTTCATCGTATTCTGGATGACATGGATGCGGCATTATAGCATGAGCAAGCGATGAGTGTGTTTCAACTATGGATGTCCAGGGCATCTAAAGCGATTTTGTCCCACACCTTCGAGAGTGCAGCAGCAACAACTGGGAGCAGGTGGTGTTCCGCCTTTTTCACTGCAAGGTCATGTGTGTGTAGAGAGAGAGGATGATCAACCAAGAGCATCTTTGGAAGGTGCGTTATTACTCTTCCATTCTTCTACACGTCTTGTTTGACTCTAGTGCTGTGCATTATCTTATTGCTTAAGCTTTCGTGATATCATTGGGTCTAACTTGTGAGAAGCTAGATGTGGGTGTTTCTGTGTGTAATCCGATAGGGGGCGTAATTTCTCTTTCTCGAATTTTCGATCCTGCGTGATCCCAGTAGAAGATTCTAATTTGCCTACGGATTTGTTTGTGCTGGAAATTAAGGAGTTCGATGTTATCTTGGGGATGGATTGATTGTGTACCCATCATGCTAAGATTGTATGTTTCCATCTGGTTGTGACTTTTCATATTCCGGGTTCGACTCCACCCCATTTTGTTGGTTCTTTGGGGAATTGGTTGGAGGACATGGTTGCTAGTCTATCTTTGGTGGATGAGAGGTGAACCATAGACTGTATTCCTATGGTATGTGATTTTGGAGATCTGTTCCAGGAGATTCCAAGTTTTCCACCGCGAAGAGGGTATGTGATTTTGGAGATTTGTTCCAGGAGATTCCAAATTTTCCACTGCAAAGAGAGATAAAGTTCCAGATTGATCTTGTGCCTGGGACTGCGCCTATTTCTCTTGCGACATACCGGTTGGCTCCATCTGAGTTGAAAGAACTCAAGGTTCAGTTGGATCAATTGTTGGCTTTGGGATATGAGGTTCAACACATCTCCTTGGGGTGCTCCTGTGCTTTTCGTGACGAAGAAGGATTGCTCTATGCACTTATGTGTTGATTACTACCAATTGAATTTTGTGACAATCAAGAACAAGAAGCCTTTGCCAAGGATTGAGGAAATGTTTGATCAGCTTAAGGGAGTTGTATTTTTTTTATCAATGCTTGATCTGAGGTCCAGCTATCATCAACTATGGATTAAGGATGACAATGTTCCTTGGTCCTTATTATTGGGCCAAACGACCAGGTCTGAACTAAGCTCACTACCTAAGTCCAAAATCGAAACTAAAATATGCATAATGTCACATCCTAAACCTGGAAATCTTGTAGGAGTCCCCAAATTTAAGATACTCTCACCTTATATCCCTATGGGAGTGGATAAGCAATACATCACCAAACCATTGAATTTATTAAGATAATTATAAAGAAATATTTTGGAAAATAATGTTTTTATGAATAATATCCAAATCAAAACAATTCTCAATCAGAAAAATAATGGAAATAAAATATAACTAGTCCCATGCTTCAATCAAAACCCTGTTAAACTATTCAAATCTGGTCCTAATGATAATAACTCTTTAAAATTATGAATCCAACTAGTCCTAATACAAATTCTATTGAAATCATCAAACAATAACGTAATAAAAACTAAGGTCTTCATCATCTCCTTGTCCTCCCTCTTGATCACCATGGCCCTGCTGTCCATCATCTATAGGTCCTAAAATATGTTATGCTCAAAAGCGTAAGCTACACTTAGCTTACTAAATAAACAGATATAAACGGTATTTAAGATCGAAGTAGGGTCAATGCCACTCTCCGATGGTATTCACAAAATAGAATAATTAGTATATGCAATTAATGACATAATGAGATGTTCAATGCAAGTATGCTGGTTCAATAATTAATGAATGAATGCATGTTCATGCAACAACAAATATAATCACCACATGTGATTCATGTACAATCATATGATATGCAAGTATGCATGCTATTTGGCATTCGATTAGTGTATGTTCCACACCCGATCTATCCGGCATGGCACGATCAAACTTATGAAAAATTGGTTAATTACTTACTAATTATGTATGTGATTTGCAAGAATTTTCTAGAGAGATCTCCGTCCTGGGAAAGAGCCTGTTAGGGGGACGGGGGATTCCGGCGTTCTTAAGATGTGGCGGATATAGGGACAGGTATCAGTGGCGGTTGAGTTGAACCTTGGTACCGCGACCTGCAGTTTGACGAGGTTTCATGACGACGAGATGCGGTCTTGTGAATTGTTATAAATAAGTTACCGTAGATAGAGAATAGTCAATTGACCATTAGAGCGCTCATTATGTCACATCCCAAACTTAAAGAAATTCACGTGGGAATCCCTTAAGCTTAAAATATGACTCTCACCCCATTTACATCGGGAGTGGTAATTAATATAGAACTAAACCATTGGATGAAGTAAAACTTTTAAAAATTACCTTTACTGAAAATAATCAATAGAACTAAGTCTATTACATTCAAAACAAACTACGTAAATCATAGCGGAAAAAGAAAATACCTATTCTCATGCTTAAATCAAATCCTATCCCTATATATTGTATCTAACTAAGAAATAAATAAATCCTATTGAAAAATTCTAATTATAAATCATTCCAAGCAATCATCCAATCCCGCCATCTCATTATAAACTTGTTCTTCATCTTGTTCTCCACTATCGTCAAGTTCTCCATCTAAATTCCCTGAAATTGGCTGCTCAAAGGCGTTAGCTACACTTAGCTCAGTAAATAAATCAATTAAACCGTATTTTTGATTGGAATAGGGTCAAAACCACTCTCCAATGATAATCCATAGACTAAACAACAAGTAATATGATAGACATGCAATATAATGAATGTGTATGCAAAGTGAATGCAATGTGATGGAAGTCGAGATTATTAATGAATGCAATGCATGCTCATGCAATAATGAATGGATAATCATCAAGTGTGATTCATGCAAAAACATATGCTATACAAATCATGTATGTTGTTTAGAATTCGAGTAATGTATGTCCCACACTAGACCAATCAATTACTTGAGCAAGATGTCGTATTGAACGATCCCCCCCGCTCCCCCCCATATAGAGCCACTCTCAAGCAGGATATTCTATGAAAGCATCATAGTTCTAAGGGGCTTCGACCTAGAGGGCACAATTCCCCCCACTTATTTTCGGTCACGGGAATATAACCAAGGTGTCAAAAATATGAACAAAACCTCAGTGAGTCATACACTAACCGAATGCCAATAGAATTTCACTCAGCTTCCGTTACGTATAATACACTATCGAAATGATAATAATGTGGTATATTCGGGTAGAAATCCACCAACCTATGCAAACAGTCCATCAGGGACTTCCTGACTATATTATGTTATTTAGATCACAATATTTATCGGTTAGATCATAACCTTCAACCTATCTGAAGATATGATGGTAAGGTCAAGCATATGACCAATCATATCGTCAATAATGCAATCAGGCTTATGCTGTGCATGTGTAGTGTTGTGCACATTAACTAAGCATACAATAAGTGTACAATACTGAAATAAGTCTAAATAATCAATATGAGTGTATAATTCATGGTTTATGCTTCATGGTATCCCAATCAATCAAATCATGAGTAACTTATGATAAACATGTAAGATCATCAATCCAATTAATCAGTTACTCAATCATGTCATACAAACCATTACAAAGATTATACAATAAACTCAAGTTTGGAAACCAATCAAATATTCAGAAGTCAATAAATCAAATATCATAGATGAACTGCCCAAACACTTCTGGCAGCCTAACCCGCAGACCGTTTATGTTTGGCAGGATGACCAAACCAAACCAAGGCTCCCCGACAGGCTAACCGGCACACTGGTTGCCAACCGACAGGCTAGGCAGGGGACACACTATGGTACACTGTGCTCTGGTAGGCTAACCGGTACACCGGTTGCCAACTGGCAGCCTAGGCAGTGCCACAAAAAACAATAAAGGAATCCGACAGGTTAACCGGCACACCGGTAGGTTGTCGGATGCCCCCTGAGTCCACCGGCATGCCAGTTGCTTGCCGGTTTGCCCAGAAACCAGTAACTTCTAGATTTTCGTATTTTTAGTCCAAACCTTCTTCTAATACTCACATTAAAATCCAATTCCGATCAAAACCAAGTCAAAATATCAAACAATTAATTAACATATTTTAACAAGGACGATAATGCGAAAAGAGTTTAAGTTTTAAGTCAAGTTTATCATGTTCTTCAATTTGAATTGGTGTGTTATGTCATATTCAATGAATATTGCAGCTCATCTAGATTCAAATAAAAAATAAATATTAATTGAATTACTTACGTTAGTATAGCTTGTTGGATCTTTCTCTTCCTCACCTTAGTTCAACTTCTAAACCTTTGATCTTCCTTAGCTCCTAGGTCCAGTAATCTTACTCTTACTTAAAGATTATGGTATTATGAACAAACACAGCATTATTTTATAATTTTTAGTAAGTATCCTACTTGATCTAGGTGTGTACTTAGATTACGATCTTGTCTCTACTCCCAACCCTTAGATTTTAGTTGATTTAATCATAACCTTAGATTGGAGATTGATAATTGTAATGAAACGCAATTATCATGCTATCCACTTATCCTAATTAGATTATGTTCCTTGTCTTTTAATCCTAGTCCTTAATCTAATTTAATTGTTCTTACAAAATCCTTGCCATTAATTAACTTATGAGACTATGATTGTGTCTGATGCACTTTATGTCACCCTCGAATTCGAGATATAAGATCTCAAGGGTTCCAAGGAAATGACCTTCGGATCCACCACGTGGATACGAATAACCAACCACATAATCAACCCAATCCTGGTTGAATCAGAGTCTCAAAAATAAATCAACAATGGAAGTCTCCCATAAAATAAAATCATAGCTCAACCAAAATACGTCGAACTAACAACCCACAAAATAAAGTAACATAATATGAATTACAAGTTTCTGCCCACCAAGGGTAAAACCAAAGTAATTAAAAACCAAGTGTACACCATCATAAAAATCAAGTATTTAAACCCAAAGGGATCTCTTCTCCAGACAGGACATCAAACGAACAGATTACCTGTAGAGTTAAGGATCAGCTGAAGCCTAGTAGAGAAATCCAACGAACTACAATAATTTCTTTTACATATGCATAACAATACAATTTATTTCATCCATTTTAATTCATCATATACTATCATAGTCATATGTACGTTATACATATCATCATACTAAATCTCACATAATAGTATGTATATCATAGTCATCATATGAAATCTCTAGTCACATGGAAACCACACAATATCATATTAAAACAAGTTAATAGTTCACAAATCCCATAGTCCCACTATGTTAATACTACCTACATGACCTCATCATGTCTAAACAGAATCTAATGATCCCACCATGTTTCAACACACAACATACATACACATGGTCCCACCATGCAACACAAAAACAAACACAGATATCATATCAATCACATAATCTCACTGTGTTACAACGAACACCACATGGTACTACCATGCTATGGCCAATCAACCACATAAACACATATAACATAGAAAATACATAGTCTGACTATGTTCACAAACAACATCACATGGTCCCACCATGCTATGGCCAACATTCACATAAACACATATTACATAACAAATATATAGTTTCACTATGTTCACAAACAAACATCGCATGGTCCCACCATGCTACGGCCAATCAACCACATGGTCCCACCATGCTACGACCAAACAACCACAAGGTCCCACCTTGCTACGGCCAATCAACCATAAGGTCCCACCTTGCTACGACCAATGCGACCCAATCACAATCACAATCAAAACAAGAAAATCACAATGATAATGCACCACAGTCACCTCAAACAATATGTGCAATGCAATGCAAGTGTACAATGCAATCATGAAGTGAGATGGAATGCAATGCAATGCGGGTGTAATCAAGCCTAGCCCAATCACGCCTTCAATTCAACTCAAAACCATACGACCGATCCATTTAGGGACTTGCACTCACAGTAGAAACCACCAATCCTATTCCTTAAGAGACTTTCACTCACGGTGGAACACACCAGTAACACGTCATTATTTTAGGGACTTTCACCTACGAAGGAAGCCACCTGTACCATTCCTTTAGGGAGTTGCACCCACAGTGGAAACACACCTGTATTAGTAACCCATTCTTTTAGAGACTTGCACTCACGGAGGAATACCACCATTCTTATTCCTTAAGAGACTTGCACTCACGGTAGAATACACTAGTATACTCACATTCCGTTTAGTGACTTGCACTCACTGTGGCAGCTCACCTGTAACCAGACCTTTCCTTTAGGGAATTGCATCCAAGTGGAAATACACCTGTACAAATCATATTTTATTCTACAGATCTAAACAAGTAAATCAACCAACAAATAATTATAGATCTAAGAACTTATACATGATCCATATGAACATACAAGAATACTAAAACATACAGCAACTTAGTTCTAGCATGTAAATCATTAAACAAACAACATAGTATCCATTCTCTCCTCTTCTCTTCTTTTTTCTCTACAGCAGAACCTTTCTCTCTCTTGTTCAAACGTGAAGAGACTCTCTCTCTCTCTCTCTCTCTCTCTTGATCGTGTACACCATACAAGATAATAGGTTAAGGAACCTTCCCATGCTTACATGTGTCCGTCCCAACTCTATCCATAACTTCCTAATTCAATTTCCAAGGTGAAAAACTAATCTAACCATAATGCTATCCCTATTGTCTCTCAAGCCCACTTCCAAACACTATTCACGTCGCTATTCTTTGACCATTTTTGTTTTCTTCTATAACTACTTAAGTTTACCTCTTTATCCTCTCTTAACTCTCCACACACATATCCAATGGATATGGTAACTTCTCCACTAAGATTCCTCCTCAAAACTTACTAATCTACCCCTAATGAATCGGTTCGTGGACACCTCCATCCCCCTTGTCTTACACGCCCAATACAAAACCCTAGCTTTTATAAGGTTTTAAAATAACTTAAGTGATCCCATTGTTTCTAATATTACACAATGGACCCTAAATTCGTTGAAATTACTATTTCTACTAATTCCAATTATTTAGATGCACAAACCTATATACTCTTTCACAAGGGGTTCATTGGGAATTATTATAAAATTATATTAATTATAATTTAAAGATAGGTCACTACACTTTAGTTATCAATTGTGCTCCCACCAATCACAATGGGTCAAAGTCAACCAAATAGCTATTACTAAAAATTTCAAATTTCTCCATAATTTCTAACTAATTACACTTTAGTCCTAATAATTGATTGGGTTATTACCCATTTACTCGATTGTTATGCGTTAATATGGGGAGTTACCATGTTAATGTTGAGTTAATGGATTGTGATTACTAGTGAGAAGGATAATGACACTTGTCACCATCTTAGACTCAACTCTTTTTGTCAACAAATTAACCTGCACTCAACTTGTAACAACCCGAAATTCAATTAGGGATTAATTAGGATTAGTGGCCTAATTAACCTAAACCTATAGGAGCATCTCA